>LPNX010139230.1:75680-87721 GCA_001517045.1 Pseudotsuga menziesii | reverse complement strand
CCCCCCCCCCTTTAGCATAGCTTAGGTGACTTGAATCTGAGACCTCAACTCTAATACCATGTAAGGTTTCTCGTTACACCAAAACCTGCAAATGTTGATGACATTTGAAACCAAGCACAAGGCCCTATAATCAGGAGTGGCGGTTAGTCCACATTTTTATATTCCCATAGGTGTGGTGGTAATACCATGTGGTTATACTCCAACACCTTTATAGACGTTGACAACATGTTGAATTGATTCACAATGACAATGTTATATCTTGTGGTTGGTTTAGTTTCCATGTAGTATACCAACCAACTAAATGTATGTATATCTTCTTTTAATAGTATAATCTAGGCTAGCTTACAAGAAAAACTAAAAATAAATAAGTGTTTATTTTTCTTAATTGAAATCATCTAAATAATTATAATTATAAATTAAGCACATTTCCCTAAAATTAATTTTCAAAGAGTTTCACAAAACAAATAAATTCCATACAACAAGTTTATATTATCTTAAACTATAAATCTATTAAAAAATCTATAGATATTTAATTAAATTGCAAATGATATATATATATAGCCAAACAAAATTGTCTTATATGGCATGCCTAACAAAAAAAATTGTATATTCCTTTTTTCTAGTAATGGATATGATTTCATTTTAATTTTTTTTTTTTTTTTTTGTCTTATATTCATCTTTTTGTAATAATTGAAATGATTTTATTTCTAATATTATTTGTGTTATATTTTTCTTTTTCTAATAATAGATATGATTTCATTTTTAGTGTTATTTTCAAATATAATGATTATTAACACATATTAAATTTTGTATTATTATATTTAGTTGAAGATCTAGATCCCAAGCAAAGAGGATGCCTATATTTTCAAACTCCTTATAATATGCCAATATGTACATCCCTACTCCAAAACATCTAAATCCCAAGCAAGGAGCATGCCTACCTTTTTAAATTTCATATGACAAGCCAATATGTACATCCCTACCCATGCGGACTCCCTAGAGATAACATGTGTTTTTAAGCATTAGACCCACTAAAGTGCACTATTTGTAAAAATATTATATTGAGTTGTCATCTCGAGACAGGAAAAGGATGTTCCTATTTATTTAAGGGTTGTTCACTTTTTTAATGCATTAAATTTGATGTCTACTAAACTATGATCTTATAGTATAGTCGTCATCATGATGATTTTTTTTTGAAACTATGTTTAAAAAATATTCAACATTCATTACTTTCTAATGGAAACTCCACCCATCATATGGGATCATTATTATTATTTCTTTAAATGTTTGTTACATATCCAATTTAAAAAAAAAAACTTAATGTTTAACCATATACCTAATCACAACTTTTAATTTATTTCCATTAACTTTAATAATTAATTGCACTATCAAAATTTTAAAAATTCATCATCTTATAGAACTTTTTGTAATTTATAAATTTCATTTATCACAATCCCAATTTTGTTGCCATCAACTCTAATTATTAATGGCATTGTCAAAATTGAGATAAATTTACAATAATTTATATTTATCTCCATTAACAATACTAGTTGAATCTACACGTTCAGAAACAAAGTGATTTAGTTGATACCTCTTAAGTGGCCATTTTATATAGGCCGTTTAACACCATCATTCTCTCATTTTCTATGCCTCATCTCAAACAAACTCCATATTTGATGAATGTTCATTTTCTTATAAAGGTGATGCCCATAAGAATAATCATGTTTATTTTAGCTTACCAATGAAAACATTAGAGCATACTTGTTGTTATTTAAAAAGGACCCATCATCTTACCAATGCTTTATAAAGTAAAGAAAAACAATGTTGAACTTAAAAACTATTATATGTATGATCATCACTAATATATAAATTATATGAGTTAAAAACTATTATATGTATGATCATCACTAATATATAAATTATATGAGTTTTAGTCACTACGTTACTATGTGTGTTGTTATCACAATCATCAATATCAATCTCTACATATATGTACAAAATTTGCACATGCATAGAAACCTGGATTGAATGGTAATACTCACTTTGTATCTCCCTCTATGTATTGAAAGTGCAATTCTCTACAAAATCAACCACTAATAAAATTGTTCCTTTTAGAAATATGTCACGTGATTGCTTGCAATGTAAATCCTATCACCATGTTGTATTACAGCACTTGATATATCTATATATTTGATCTATGAACATCTTCATGACATCTATCACCATAGTTTCTTATTAAAGTAAACCGATCAGTTTTTATGTTGTAGATGTATATATGATAGGAGTGTATTTAACATATTCATATCTCTTTGACCTAATAATGATATTTGAGAATTGATGATGTATGAGACTAATATGATATTATTAACAAGGAAAAATGTCCTACATTAATAGTAGGTTTTTCCAATTAGAAGTCCAATTAGACCTCATATCGTTTGGAATATGGATGGGTATGGAACCCATCCAGATTCTACTCCAACAACCAAGATTATTGATTTGTGATTTAACTTGTTGTTGCTCAATTTAATCTAGTTTTATTTATAATCAAAAGAATGAAACACACATAATTTACCATGCGGAGTGCAAACAATGGAACCTAAACTAATCTCAAGACCAAAATAATAAAAACAATGATAAAAAAAGATAAATGGAAAGAAAAGAAACTAGGGATATTAATCTACCAAGCACAATCAACACCAAACAGCAAGAAACAAGCACCATGAAAAATCAAAAGTAACTTACAACTCCAAGTTATAACTGCCACAAAATCACACCAGCTTATCTTCTAAAAAGAACTTGTTTCATGTCAAAAAATGTTAAACATAAAACAATCATAAAGATAGATAGCTTATAATTTTTGGGGATTTATACCTAACAATTAACATAAAATAATCAATAAAGAATAATCTAACCTAAATGACCATAATCTCGTCATACAAAGATTATAACACCTAGAAAATAGAAGAGAAAAAAAAAATCTAACTCAAAATTAGATTTTAAAGTTATAATTAAAAAATAATAAAGGAGAAAAAAAATCTAATTTAGAATTAGATTTAGAGTCATAAATATAACTAACTTGATTTTACTAGAAGAGTAGTATTACATTGCAATGGAAAAAGAACTACGTAAAAAACATTACACTTATATAATTTATATCATGTCCTTGTGACAATTTTAGTTTCATCTCTAGAAACTTTATCTTATTAGTCCATGCCTTCAAGCTGGCAAGTACTATATGATTTGGCTTGCTGCCCGTTTTCATTTGTCTACACAAAATCCAATGTAAATTCAACCAACTTATCCTAAGTTGAATCCAGTGGCTGCCGCTCAATATAAATTCAAGTACAAAAACCAATATAAATCCAAGCACTTATCCTAAGTTTTCTTTGCCAAATGCTTACATAGTTTTCTTTTGACCAATAAAATAATTTGAGGCCTTATTTGGCTAATAAGGCCAATTTCATATTCAGAGGTTCAAACTTAAGGTTAAAACAACATTGAGAAATCATAGCTAATATTCATAGATTAATGCTATCTCCAATATGACATTACTTAGCTAACATAAAATGTTAGTGACACTAGCTTCTATCTTAATGCCTTATCCTGGCTTTGTTGTACCTGGCCACATGTGGATTGTTACATGTTCTCCATTTGTTCATGGCATCTCTATTCCTACATGTGTTCACCACCTCTACTAGAGCTATCTATTGGAACGTACCTGTGTTCACCACCACCTCTGCTAGAGTTGTTTATTGCAGCGAGGTATGGATTTGCCCATTTATCTCTTTTCTTTACTATACTACTTATTCTTTTCCTTACTGTCTATAGGCATCGATATGTTGTGCTGTTGCGAAGAAGGGTTTTGAATCCTCTAGTTCCAGCATCTCTTCCATTGACAGGGAAACTTTTATTTCGCTGGAATCCTTCCCTCAGTAATATTCACGTTATATTTTTTAGTTAAGAAAACTAATAGCAAATCCGTATAAATCCAATATCATTTTGAAATAACTTTTCTCTGTTGAATCATTACATTTTTTCATGATGGTGTTATCGAATTTCGACTGAAAGGACTGTAGGGTTTAACTTGCAGCTTACCTTAACCGCAAATATGCATTGTCGTCTTTCTCGCCGGGCTGCGACGGGGTCTTCTCGAAGTTTCTTCAATATCACACCGTCACGGCCAACGTTGAAAGAATTTTGCTCTAAAAGGGGGAAACCGTCCCGGTGCCTCTCAGACTTGGGGGGAGGGTTTTGTCTGTTAATCTTTTTGCAAACAGTTGACCCGCCATTGTTGTGCCTCGAACAAGATCTGTGGATATCTGTGGTTTAAATTGCACCGGATGAACCGCCATTCAGAGGTGTCTAGGAGACATGAATCGCGATGCTTTGAGAACTTTCACGAAGTTACAGTGAAAATCCTTGACACCCTTACTTCTCTTCTCAGATGCGCTCCTGGAGATTAAGGTGGATGAATTTGTGTTTACTGTATTGGGGCACACAAGAATAAGCTGCCGTCTAGCCAAGTGGTTCATATAGACACGACTGGTTGGTTCAGTGTCTCCACCTTCAATTGGCCTTTTTTCAGTCAAAAATGCATCATCCCCTTCATCGTCATTCCTGGATCTCATTTTCTCATACTCTAGAGATAGAATACCGGAATCTTTATTGTTAATGTGATCATCTAATTTAGAGTGTTGTTTTACTTGTTTTGACTCTCCACTTGTAACATGTTGCACCATCTGCACTATCATCTTCATTCTCACTTCTTTCGCTATCTTCAGGATCTTGTTCATGCTCAGCACTTACAGTCTCCATCTTTTTCAGTTTGCTTCCACTCCTTTTTAAGAAACGTATCCGGGGAGCTGTAGGGAGACCTAAAGAGACAGATAATTCTTCTATTGGTAACTTTGATAAGTCAAATATTTCCTTATCCGGATGTAAATGTATTGACCTCAAATATGTCACAAATGCCTGCTATGCCATATATTTCAGATCTGGATCTTTTGACAGAAGTGATGCTAGTGGAGCTGAGACAAACTGTAGCTTACTTGCATTTTCCTGTGTGGTCACCCAAGAAATATTGAAAGACACATTCTTTTCAATACGATGGATTATAATTGAAGCTTAAAAAAAAATACTAAAACCCAAAATATAACAAATGGCCATCATTGCTATCAAAGAGGATTTTCCACTATTACAATAAATAGCACACCTTAATTGCTTTAACTGGAATCTTAGCCTCTTGCAGCTGCATCGGCATTTTCATTTCAGAAGGCATAAAAAATGCAACAGAACGGCCCCAGCATTAAAGCGAGTTGTGCGACCTACACCATGAATGTAAGATGGCACATCTTCAGGGCAATCCACCTTTAGGTTCCAAAACAAAATAATAAGATTAGTGCAAGAACATACAGTGTACAAGAATAGGACTAGACTATTAAGCAATTCTTCCATTTTAGCATAGTTCAATGACTGAATATAACTGCCTTTAGATTACAATTCACCTAAACCACCCAATCAATAGATGGAAAATATAAGCCCCTTGAAGCTACATCAATTGCAAAGAGAAGGGAATGTTTTTCCTCTGTATAATTAAAAAGTACCAGCATCCTTTGAGTTTGTTTCATGCGACCATGAAGACATCTCACAGGTATACCAGGGCGTAACTTTTTAAATGATTCATAAACAAACTTTACCTGCATAGAATGCCAAGATAACTTAAATTTTTGGATGAGTTTCAATATTAAAGCAATCACATCATTGTACCATTTATAGATGGAAACGTCACACCCTTGGACTCTATTTCAAATAAGAAAACTCGAAAGGAAACAAAATGACAGAAATGTACTGCTATTGAGTACAAAAGAAATTGTTCACTCTGACCTGCTTACAACTTGAAAGAAATACAAGTATCTTTGCATTGAGATGAGTTTTTATAAAACTCCATAACATATCAAGTTTTTGTTCAAGAGGGACAATGATTACACAAATAGGAGCCCTGTAGAGAGACCCGTTTTCAATAGCCCTGATTACACAAATGGGATTATATATCATAACCTATATGCTCTAACTGACTGGTTTGGAAACATTCCGGTCGTGGTTTCATTGCTGTGGCTGGCCATTCCCTGTTTTCTTTTTTAGTCACCATCTTTTTCTCTCAAAAACTAAACTATTACATCCCCAGATCAAAGAGATAAATAGACCACCTGTGTCTTGCTAAATAAGCTAGCTGATGATGTTCCTTGAGCTTGGTATGCCTCTATGCCTGGTGTTGTGGTGTTGTTTTGCCACCTACGCGCACGTTCATGCTCATCACGTTATTCTATTTGATGCATGGATGCCACGTTTTCTTCGTTTAAGAGTGGCCATAAGATCTTTGTTTCAATTCAAATGGTCAAATCACTACTTTTGCAATGTGCCAATAGATCTAATTTGACATGAAATGTTGGGAATCACTTTTTTGTCAATGTGCCAATAGATCTAATTTGACATGAAATGTTGGGAATCACTTTTTTGTCAATTACCATTGTGAGTCATCAATTCTACAAAATGGCCATACAATATTTTAAGAGTGGCCATAAGATCTTTGTTTCAATTCAAATGGTCAAATCACTACTTTTGCAATGTGTCAATAGATCTAATTTGACATGAAATGTTGGGAATCACTTTTTTTTTCAATTACCATTGTGAGTCACTAATTCTACAAAATGTCCATACAATATTTGAAATTGCCTGGAGTTTCAAGATATAACGGGCATGTGCGTTGACTAAATTGTAATCTAACTTTTCTCTAAATAAAGTGCTGATGTAATTTACCTGACCATGAATTCATAACCTTAGGAGTACAATCATCTCCTTAAAATTAAAATGTTGCGAGTATGCTCGCTACAGTACTACGATATTGACAATTTCATATGGAGTTTGGAAGAATAAACTGGATATGGATTGCTCTGTACATATATTAGAATAAATAGAGATCCAGAATATAAGTTACTTATAAGCTAACTGCATGTTACTGATCCTCCCCTCCTTTAGTTATATCTCTTCTTTCCTGCCTTCTCTCTTTGTCTCATGTTAAGTGCAATTAAGCATCAATTCGTTGATTCATCACGTATTTGTCATTGTTTTATGTAATTGCAGTTTGGCAAGCAAGCCAACTCAATACTTTTATGATTTCCATGCGCATGCTCCTAAGGAGCATAATGTAGCACAAGAATTAGACACCCATCTGGTAAAGAATTAATCGTTTAAATGCTAATATTTTGAGAATCTAGGTGTTCTACGGTTGTGGTTTAAAGACAAGCTCATCAAAAAAGGCAAGAAACAGCAGAAACTTTGTATACACTGCTCCAGCCGATTTTCGTGCACCTCGATAAATACGAACTTGTCAACTTTTGCACTATCCATCCGTTTATCTGGGGGAGCACGTGAAGAGCGACTATCAGCAACAAGTATTATCACCAATGAGACTTAGGGCGTACATACTACGATCATTAGCTTTTTGCTTTTTACTTAGGCAGGGACTTGCTGCTTAGCAGCCCATCTTGTCCTCTTATATTTCTTTTACATAATATTTTTTCTTAAAACAATATGTTCACACTCATTTATATAGATACTTGAGAATTACTTACGCATGTGCCTTTTGCTCCTGCACACCCATTTTCAAAATACAATAAAGCAATTTTGTCGCTCAAAATACAATAAAGCAATTTTGTTGCATGTGCCTTTTTCTCCTGCACACCAATTTTCAAAATTCCAAAAATTCCATAAAGCAATTTTGTTTTTTTTGTTGGTATCAAGATGTTTTGTTGATATAAAAAATGACTAGGAGTGCAACAGAAAAGAAAATGAGAGCATATTATTACAAGAATTTTAATTGTGTGCCTTTAAACACGAGGAACTTTATTTCAACATATATAGGGAATTAAACTTGTAGGCTTAAGCTCTCTTCAAGGAATTAAACTTATAGGCTTAAGATTTCTTCAAATAGGCCAAATCGGATGAATGAACGTTTGTATTTTTTATTTTTTTATTATTCATATTTTTTTTTAAATTTGGTCACGGTTTCTATATAATTTCCTAAGGATTTATTTGAAATATTAGATATGAATATTGTAGATGTTATGGTATTTAATGTAATTTGGCTTTGTAGATGGCCTTTTGAAGACTATTTTTTTTTGGACTGAACCTTTTATCGAGTTAGTACGGTTTTTTAGTTTTGTTTGATTCAATAATATGATTGTTGGATAGGAGGGAAGGGAGTCAAACTATTTATGTTTCTGTAAAGGGAGCATGTTAATTTTGTCAAGTATTCTATAACTTTTATTTTTTAAGAAAAACAAGTTACTGTTTTTTTTATTGAAAAAATAAACTTCATACAAGCTCATTTAACTTGATTATTTAAAGGATAAAAATACTTTTAGAAAGTCAAAAATTGTTGTTGGTATTAAAAAATTATAGATCACCAAACATTCTAAACTTATTAAGGAATAAAAATACTTTGAAAAAGTCCAAATTAGTTGTTTGATATTAAAAAAATTATGGATTTGCAAAACATTTAAATTTATTATAGGTGATTGTCTAAACTTATATCAAAATGTAAACTTATTAAACTTATTAGAGAATAAAAAGACTTTGGAAAAGTCCAAATTAATTATTTCTTATTATATAAATTATGGATAAGCAAAAATTCTAGATTTATTATAGGTGATTTTCTAAACTTAATTTATGATAGGTCATTTTCAATAGAAATGTAAACTTTGGTTATTAAACTTATTAAAGAATAAAAAGACTTTGGAAAAGTCCAAATTAATTGTTTATTATTATATAAATTATGGATAAGCAAAAATTCTAGATTTATTATAGGTGATTTTCTAAACTTAATTTATAATAGTTCATTTTCTATAGAAATGTTCACTTTGGTTATACTCAAAGTGAAAGAGTCAATTCAAATTTTGTAATATTGCATTAACATTGTCATTTTAAATAATGTTTTTTTTTAATTTAAAAGATCATGTTAAATGATTTTGGGTAAAATCCTAAACATAAATTTGATTTTTTTTAAGAAACAAAAAAATAATTATTTTAAAATAACTCTCATATTAATAAAATTATTCTAATATATATATTTTTAATTTAAATGATTCTCTGAATGGTTCCTAAACCTTTTTGGGGCTCTTGAGAACTTCATTTCATCAAGGTTGATATCTCCTTGATTTATTTTAGAGATTGAAAACTTCATTTTTAAAGCTATATTTTATATTACAATACAAAAGAAGGATAAAAATTACTGAGATGGAGTTACAGTGGATGACTTTCCAATAGAGGAAATGAGGCTTACCCACCAAGGACTCATTTTATGCCAAAAATGACCATACATGTCCAAAGTGTACAATAGGAACAAACGGATCTTTCCCATACTCAAGAAACCAAGAGAACCCAACAAAGAGTGCAAAACCATCAGTCCAAACCATTATACTTAGCAGAAAAATCGATCTCCAGGTCTAGAAGAATGAAACCTAAATTAAGATGGAGGAACCTAGGGATTTGTAGCCTCGCAAAGAGGAGCATGGGTCAACAAGTGTGTAAGGGAATCACATTTATAAAGTGTTGATATTGCACAATTAGGGTGGAACATGGACTTTTTAGGGCATTCAATCCATTTTTGCAAAAAAAATGGATTCTAAACAATCAAAAGTTATGATCCCTCCAAATATTAGATCATCAAATTCTATCAATAATGGCTTAATAAGTAAAAATCATCTAATCTTTAGATAGCTCCATGAATAAATGTTGAATTTGAAAAAGAAGGTAATGAGAAAAAAATACTTGCTTGGCTTAAAAAATGCATAACTCACTTGTAAGACAAATTGGTGAGTAGATTTTGTAGAGTATAATGGGTAGGTATGGATTCAAATTGAATGGTGGTACCTTCAATTTCAATGTTGATTTCACCACATTCAAAACTAATGATGTTTAAAATGTCATCCCATTAGGGAACTGTAACTATGTTTTTTTCTTAATGTGAGCCACATAATTGGATTTTGATAGTTCCGTTGGGTTCAAAATACCCAAAAATGCATATGTGGTGTTTTATGGAAGTGAAAATATCATTTAAGTTGGGATAAAAATTGTGTGCAAAAGTTGATTTTAAATGAAATTCCAACTCTATTTTGGGACAATCGTCAACCATATTTAAATTATATTTGTTTTCCACGTATCTATTCTAGATAGGATTTTAGGATATTAATTTCCATTGACATTATTCACAATCACCTGGAATATTTTAATCCATAAAAACAATCCACTAAAATCTTGAGCACCTGATAACCATTACTTAGTGAAAATGTCAAATTTACTTAAAACTTGATTCTAAGTCAACCAATAATGAAAAAAACAAAATCTACAATTCACTACAAAATATTGTGCACAACATTTTAAAGAAATTTAGAACTAGTTACTTCCAACGGATGTAATAAAGACTATAATACATGCAATGTGATGGGTGTAAGAAAGTGAAATTGTGAGGTAGACTACATTCTAAAAATGCAGCTGAAGAAAATTTTCATGATTATGTATCAAAAGAGAAATATTAAGAATGCATCCGATAAATATAGACACGCATTTGTCAAATAAACTAAAAAACAATGCCTATATGTAGATGATTGATTAATTTTTTTAAATGGGGTCCCCAAGTCAGTTGACTTGGGATTTTTTAGTCCTAAAAAATTGGAAACAAATTGGGTGAATCCATGAATCTCTAAAATGAAATTATATTGAATCAATTATTTAAATCAAGAATAAACTTTACGGTATTCTAGTAGACACCTTATTCCACATAATGTGTTCCTTTAGAGACCCTATTTGATAACAAAATACCATAATAACTTGATTCCCAAACTATTAAATTGTTATTTTGAATCAAGGGTGGAACTAATGAAGGTTATTATTTAAATTATGATCCCAAGTTAAAGGTTCAACCCATGATCAAAAAATTATTTAGACTAGTTTTTTGAGATTCCTCTAGGCCATCTTCTCAAGTCCTCATGATGTTTCTCCACTACCAATGAGTGTCCATATTCCTAATATTTTCACTCCATTATCACATACATTTCCCCACTACCAAAGGACATCAATAGCCATGGAAAAGGTATCTCCATTTCCCCAAAATAAGTTGAACTTCATCTTCCATTCCTGCCCTTTAAAATATTTCTTTAATAATAGATGGATGGGGAAGTAGTGGGGATGATACCTATTTTTTAGAATTGATTAGCCATACCTAGGTGATGATTATATCCCATCAAGTTACTTCACACTAGATATTTAGCTTGTCTCATTTAGTAGAGTTAGTTAATATTAACATAAGTAGATAGAACCCTTCAAACAACTAGTTCATTAACCAATGAAGTTTGGTTTTAAAGTAATCGAAGGGTTAGTCACTTAGAGAGTCTTAAGTTCCACAATTTCTTTAAGTATTTCAAACAATCTTGACAATTTTTAGTTGTAGTCTATTCTTTCTTGGTCATGGCTAAATAGTGCATAGTGAGTTTGCATGAATTCACTAATAACAACAAAAGATTAGGAGACCAAACAGGAAATCAGAATCGGTAGATTTATGTTAATCAATATGATATTTAGATTGACAAAATAGGTCAAACAAAAATATAAAGTTAAACTCAAATGAAAATGGTAATTAGCAAACTCACTTTAATAATTGAACCAAAAATTATTCAAAGGTAGGAAAAGAATTTAAAAAACACACCATTAGTCCCTAATAAATAAACAATAGGATGAAAGTGAAATAAATTAATTTGAAAACAAAAGCAAAACTTACTTATCAAAGAATACCATTCACTAGTAATACATGCATCATCGAAAGAAAATACTAATGCATCGCCTAGGGGAATGGCTTATTATTATGAAATATTTGGCATATGTGCTGTCACGTCCCCGTCCCTCAACCGGCGAAGAGGACGCGACGAGCACATCAAAGACAACCAGGAAAAATGCCCCATGAACATAAACAAATGAAATCAATGCTG
>LPNX010139230.1:33916-75553 GCA_001517045.1 Pseudotsuga menziesii | reverse complement strand
ACGGCTCTCACAACATGGGAAAACGACCCAAACACCCTGTGCGTGAGGAAGAACTTACACCCAACAGCAAAATGCACAGGAATACATACCCGATTTCTCTACGTGAGGATGAACAGACCACAGTAGGAAAATGGCTCACTACGAATTGGGCACTACGGCCAACCAAAACGTGGAGAAGACAAAAACGGGAAGCAATCCCTCTTCGTGAGAATGCACAGCAATGGAGAGGACGCGAATTTGCAGTCAGCGGGTGCTCAGCCACTCGTGGAGAGGAACAAAATGCCCACGTGAGACCAAATTCGTCCAAAACCTGTGCGTGAGGAACCAACAGACCCAAAATCATGGTGATTGAGTGAACAGACCAGGGAGGAGTGCGTGAGGGTGAAGAATGGGCAGACATGGGTGGAGTGGGCAATTGGGTAAGGCTGACAGCCTCCCAGAACCACCACCACTTCAGCAATAAATGCCCTCAGCCATAACTCCTCAACCACCAGTTGAGCATTAAAGAGGTTGACAAGGTTGGGTGAGACAAAAAGGTGGCAAATCAACAAGGGTGATAAACATGGGTTTTTTTTTTCCCCAATAACCAAGGTTTGACATCCCCCACCCCTTATCCTTTGGAACCATGCCCTTTTCATTCAACGTTGCACTGCCGTAGCTGGTTGTGGTTTATTTTAATTGATGTGGGGGTTTACATGATGCCAAATTAAAATGTGCCGGATAGCACAACATACCATCGGCAATTATCCCCATTGTCGAGACATACACAGCCAAATCGATGGTGGGGCTTTTTCCTTGAGCTCCTCACCCCGATTAATTACAATATATACATCATGCAAACGGGGTCAAAACCGGGGATGTGACATGTGCATCTTGCTTATATTAGTTCAACACTCAATTATCACATGGTTGTTCTTGTTATTGATTCTCTAAATCATAAGAACTAGTCTCCATGACCATGGGTTCTAAGATGTATTGGAACTAAATATTTATGTCTTTGGTAGAAAATAAATTATCCAATTCAATGAAAAGGATATGCATGTGTCTCATGTATAGCTTGAATTTTTTAACTTACTACAGGACTTACTCCATAAAGCTATGACATAAGATGTGTATTCGTAAAACATTATTTATAATATTTATAATTTTTTTTCTATTTCCCAAAATTTTTATGCTAATACCTTTCACAATACATGTTTCCAAATAAAATAAATATGTATTTCACCAAAATACTGTTTCATTGTTTTTACTTACTATAATTTTTTTTTAATTTTTTTAATTTATTGAGTTTATGTTACATAAATATGCCTCCATTGGATGAAGGTTTGATCATTGGGAGGAATGATTGTTATCCTCTCCACCCAAGTTCAATTCTTGTAAGGGATATGATTCTCTTTTTGAGACCCTATGTATTCACAATGTCACATTGGTTTGACTAGACATGTAATTCTGGCCATGCCTTGATTCTTCGAAATAGCAAGTGATAGCATATTTCCAATTGAAAAAGTTATATATGCCCACTCCATTACTTCTCTTTGTGCCGAGTCATTTAAATTTACATATACCCTTAATTCATTTCTTTTCCAATCCAAAATAAAACTCTCTTTGCGAAACCCAAAGCTACAATGAGAAATTTTGAAAAACAAGTTTTTCTTGATATCGAATCTTTAAAGTGAGAAGAGAGCTCTCTAAATAAATGTAGGCGCTCATAAAAGAAGAGGGCCTATGAATATTGAGAACCATAAACATGAATAATGTACCAAATAAAATGTATGCCTATCAATGGAGAGAAATGACAAACAAATGCAATACCTGAATACAAAGTCGTCGAGAATGTCATACGTTCAATGAAATCATAGAATCAAAAGTTTGAAATAATTTAAAAACAACTTATGGTCTACTCATGTACACCTGAGGATAAGATTAAACAACTCTAATATTTCCCTAAAATTACTGTTATTTTTTGCTAGAAGCGAGAAATAAATGGCCAGAATGACCAAGACTATGTAAATATGTACATCATCAATATAATAGAAATACCTAATGGCTTCAAAGAAATAAGGATGGAAAAGAGATTAGGGGTTATGAATCCATAAGAGGGGAAGTGAAATTGGGATTATCTTATATCCTTAGCCTTATCCATTTAAACCAAGTGCTTAAACCTTGGTTAAAAGCCTTGCTTTGATTAAGCATTATTTAATCATATTAAGGGGATTAAGAGGGGGGGGAATGGTTCCATGTGTTATGGCCACATGACAATATGATCTGTGTATGATCTATGCATATAAAAGTGATAAATTAAGCTAGTGGGGGCTTTGTTCTCTATGCATATAAAAGTGATAAATTAAGCTAGTGGGGGATTTGTTCCTTCATTCTAGTTTTCCGTAGTTCAAATTTCCTTCCACCCTCTTTTTCCTTCACCATGATTGCCGTAGCTTGCTATGGTCACAGAGAGTGGGTATGCCATTATTGAATATGAGTTATTCATGCCATTAACCTAAGGAGACTGGGGTATGTGAGATAATCCTGGCCTGCAGCTGTAGCCCTGGACTCCCAATTCAGAGGATTTTTGTCCATCATGTGTTGGAGAGCTAGAAGGGAACTAGAGGCTTCCCGAGGGACTGTTAGCTTAATGAATGGAGCTTATTCTTGGAATTGAGCAGGTTGAAAGGGCAGGATAATTAAGGATTGAGACAATTGTGAAGGGGGTTTCTACACCAGTGGATTTCATGAGCTAATGAGTTGAGTAGAAGCTGCTAGAAAATACTTATCCCTTAAGGATTAATAGCCCCATCTTGGGGGTGGTGTATCAAAGTAAGAATTGAATTGAGAGCACTTATGGTTGGGAGAAAGGTCTTTCACATGCATCGAGTTGGAGATTATTTTGAATAAATGATAAGTCTCTTATTTTTATGAATTCCATGAGTAATTATATGCTTGCATGTTTCCTATTTAATTTTTATTTAATGTCTAAATTATTGGAGTCGCATTGCATGGCATGTATATTTTATGTTTGAACTTCCTGTAATTTAATATGTATGTATGAGATAATTTGGGTGACCATGTAATTTTATTCTTCTATTTAATTAAATGAATTAAAGAAAAATGAAATTGTGAGCCATGGATATGAATGAATAAATTCAGACACAAAAATTGAGTACGTCATGGTCTGTATAGTCGAATGAGGCTATCGTATACATTACGGAGTGGTATCAGAGCCATGGTTTTCAACACTGGACTGAGTGGGATGAAATTTTGTTCTATAGGAAGAATGAGAGATTACAAACAAAGTGTTTAAATAAAGGTATATAAAGAAAATTTTGAAAAACAATATGGATTGGGTCCAATGTGTAGAGTAGCTATAGTAAAAATTTTACGGTTCAAGTCGGCCCTGTGTAAATGGGAAAATTTACATTTTGTAGGTTAACTTTTGATGGAATGTCATCATAAAATTAAAATGAATATTTAAACCCGTGCCAACGATTACAATCTTTATTGATTGACATGAAAATTTATGTTAACAGGAAAGAGATTGTCATACTTCTATATTATCCAAACTTGTAATTTTCTGATTTACAAGTGTGAGTTTTGCATGGACACATGTTAATAGGAATATTCCAAGTGCGTCTTGTTTACAAAACCATACATCCATTTATATATCAATTTCAAAATCTAAGTACCGTATGAAGAAATTAAGATTTTATATGAAAATTACGGCAATTTGATGTGGGCTCCACATTTGCCACATGGACAAGTGTGATGTGGATATCCACATGGATACTGAGTACAAGTGGCTGCAGTAGAAGGGGGAATATGCATAGGTGACATCCATGTAGGGTAGGAAGAAATCTATATATGCCTCCAATGGCCCAAATCTATTGTGCATCTTCCATCGATCCAGATCTAACCATTCATGGAAAAGGAAGTTACATATGATTTAATATAAGGGTCGTATCGTTGAGGACCCATATTGATCGAGCAATTCAGATCAAGCAAGATTTGATCACTGACGAAAAAAAGGAAGTGCAAGCGATCTAATAAAGGGCTGATGCCTCCAGCGGTGGAGTTTGGATCGCATAACTCCCATCGTACAATCTTAATGATTAGTGAAAAATAAAAGTGCACAAGATATAATAAAGGTAATCCATCACCAATGGTTGAGATCTAACCCAAGCCGCGGAGAGATAAAAGCATGACCGTCCATGTAGGGAATGTTAGAAGGAAGGAGAAAGGATGGAAAAAGGTAAATATAACATTGCGAATGTACAAGAATTAATGAAAATTGGCAACAAATTTGGAATTCAATATCAGGTGTTGTAAGTCAAAAAATACAGTTTAACTTATGCGGTAGATTGCGCGGAAATATAATATCTATAAATAAATAAATGAGGGTGTTACCCTCGACCTCCCCTACAGCGACGCAAGAAGGGCTCAAGGGGGAAAGCCCCATTAATCCATATTTTTATTTTTTATAAATCAACAAAGTTAATTTTTGAGTTTAAGTTATCGGAACAGTATAAATTTAGAAGAAATGTGGGCTATAAATAGATGTAATTTGTAGCTCCAATATCAAAACAAAACATGGCTACATTCATTGGAAATATTATCAAAAGGAGAATAAAAATAAAACATGCTTTCATAATAAATCCTTACAGAGCTTTGCATGAAATGAGCAAAAAGAGACATATATGTTTTGTTTGACAAATTCGTTGAATGATGTTTTTGAGAGTTTAAAATATATGGATATATGTATATGTATAATTGGAATTTTAATCGAAATTTAGAATTAAAATATTTATAACAAATGTAAGAACATCAACACATTGCAGATACAGCTTTTGACTTACACATAGTTATAGGACAAGTTTTCAGAAAAAAATACAAAGTAGAAAAATGGAAGAAAGGTAGCTTCCATATAGCCATGAGGAATATGTCAGAGGTCAATATATTAGTGTTGGAAATGAAGAAACAAAAACAAATTTATGATCCATTAGAGGAAATTTGAGGTCTAAAATGGGTCTCCTAAGGAAAATAATAAAATAGTAGTTATTAATTTTGGAGGAAGAATGACAAAAAGCTAATTCCGCATCCAATGATCTCTCCCGCTTGAAATTTGAGTAAAAACACATGGAGATATGTCGAAAATACGAAGAAAAAAAGTAGTTTTATTTTATGACAAATATGTCAATTCAACCATTATGGTTGACTCGTTTTATTGAAATTATATTGGTTCTTGAATTCCAACTCACAAAATTTATTATTGGTGCGTTTTCTTATAAGGCCCATTTTAGACCCCAAATTTCCTCTAATGCATAGAGAATATATAAATCCATAGGAATTTGTGGAAACCATGAGAAGTATGAGGATAGAAATACAAAGTTATAGGGAAGACAATGAGAGGTTGTTGAGGGCCTAATAACAACAAAATAAGTTGAATACTCAGCTGGTGAAAAGTCTAAATATGATACAGAGGCAGATGAAAATGGTATCATCCTCTATCGAGGAGAAAGAAGGAAGATATCACATGAGAAATCTTCACTCTCTAGATGTGCTTCTAGGAGGCATAAGAAGAATTACTCACCTCACTATGCAAGCAGGAATCCCTATATATCTTAGATTTCTAATAGCAACCCATAAATGTGTCCGGTTAGACATCATAAAAGAAGGCATGTGAAAAATGAAGTACAAGGGGAACTCAGAAATATTAAACCTCCCACATTTGATGGTGAGAATAATAAAAGAGAAAAAGATAAATCTTGGTTGCTAGGAATGAGGAAATATCTTCAACTGCATAATTATTCCTCTAACATGGAAGCTAGGATCTCCATATACAACTTGCAAGGAAAGGCTTCCATTTGGTTGGACCAATTGGTCCAAGTTAAGAATATCAATGAGAAGAGGATCTCATGGAGGCAATTCAAACTACAAGGGAAAGAGCTTGTACCGAAGGTCATAATGGAGGCTTTTAGTGTTATAAGATTGGAAAACAAAAGTTAAAAAAACCTCTGCTACAACCCCCACCAATGGTAGTGGATATTTTAACAGATTTTATACGGATATATGTTATAACTAAAAAAATCTTAGCGGACGGATGTTTTAGGGAATGTTTTTTTACCAGTGTTCTTAAATTAATATTGGTGCATCAATGTGTTACATAACACAACACACCGATGTTGTTCAATGTAAAGTATATGCATTGGTGCATTCAAATAGAATGAGCAGCAGAAATAATAGAATTTCAACATTGCATCAATGTTTGTGTACAGATTATATGCATCGGTGCTTGCTTACATAACAAACGCACCAATAGGATTTCTCACATCATACACACTATCCAATTTTTATTTTATTTTTATCTTTTTCGGTGCAGTCGATTAATATGAGTGCATCGGTGCATTCAACTATGTAATGCGCATGTGCTTATAATCTATCAAAATAATCCAGTACATTTAAACAACTTGAATGTACCAAGGCACTTAGACACATAAAAAGCACCATTTCAAATAATATTTCATCGTTATCGGTGTGTATAAACTATTGACATGCACCAGTGCGAAAATCAAATGAAAATGCACCGATGAAACCATCTAGCACCTTTGAATATTTATTTTAAAATTTAATTGTATGTTTAATTTACATAAACACACCGATGTAGAAAGTTCATGTAGACGCACCAGTGCGTCATCGATTACTAAAATCATTGCATATGATTCTTCAAACAATGGTTACTGACATTGTAGCCAACTATATATATAATAAACAAATAACTCCAAATTAATCAAAATTAAATTATATATATGATCATTTAAATTGATCAAAAATTTGAATTATATATATGATCAACTATATATGAATTAAATATATGATCAAATATATATGATCATTTAAATTAATTAAAATTTCGAATTATATATATGATCAACAAATAGCTTCAACTTTTTTATTAACAAATTTTAACGGGCAAAACAAAAGTTTGTTATAAAATTAGATATTATAGTTATTGATTAAAAAAGGATAACCATTTTTTTAAAAGAGAAATTATTTTTTGAAAATATAAACATTTTAATCATTTAAAATAGATTTAAATTAGACAAATGAAAAAAGAGTAACAATAATTATGATATTAAGTACAAAATTTATATTTTTTTTATTTTTTATATAATAAATATACACATCAATTTTATCTTTCTCTAAACACATTTATATGTGTATCCTTGGTACACCTACATATATGTTCAACACACACATATGCGCCATATACACAAATATAATTGTCTCGTATATATAAACAATAATAGACATGATCTAAGTGTTAAGAACGTGTGTATTTTTTTTGGAGATTATAGATTGAAGGCACACATACATATGTGTGTTCAACACACACATGTATGTGTCATACATACACATTTTATTGTTTCATATACATAAAAAAATAAAATAAAGTGGATTTAAGTGTTAAGAACATGTGTTTTTTCTTAAGAAGTTATATATTTAAATCTAAAGAGATAAATATGTGTACCTCTTTTTATAAGATTTGTTGTCCTATAAACAAAGAAGTCGTATTTAACAAATAAATATCTAACTTAAATGTGACTTTAAAAATAAATTATATATATGTGTGTGTGTGTGTGTGTGTGTGTGTGTGTGTGTGTGTATCCATGTTATGCTCAATAACTTTATCATAGAAACATATCTACTGCTCTATAAACAATGAATGATGAAAAGAGATTCACTTCATTACGTAGATAGGCATTTAGATATTATATCATATTTTGGACTTGCTTGAGAGGATCAATAAGATTAACCTGAGTGTAACAAGTGTACAACCTAGATTCATTTTAGTGTCGTCATATATTGTTATGCTTAAATGCATATTGATTAATATTTTAATAAGCTTAAGCTCCATTTAAGTGCATAAATGGATAACTATAACAATTTGGTTATTTATTTAACTTTTGTTTAGCCTTTGTTTAAGAGTACTCCATCTCCACAAAACTAAGTGTTTGGCTACGTCTATCGACGTTCATCGGCTATTTTACTTGTGACTATGTTAGTATAAAATTATTCTTTTATTGATATTTTTATTCCTAACGATAAAAAAGAATGGCTCACAGCCTTGCTGCATTTTCCTTTCAGAGATTTACTTTCTCATGTCAATAAGTTTTAATTTTTTTAAGACTTCATTTGGTCTTTGATTTCCATCGTAGATATGGAAGTTTGTCACATCCATAAGATTTCTCATTATTTGATCTCCCAAAGGCTTCTATTTTTGTTGACAACCTATTTGCTAGTGACACATGTGCTTGATCTTATCCTCAACTGTAGATTAGCAGACCATAAGTTCTTTTTAAATTTATTTTAAACTTTAAATTTTAAGATTTCAGTGAATGTATGACATTCCTCGATAGCTTTGTATTGGGCTATTGCATTTATTTTGCATTTCTCTCCATTCACAGGCATACTTTATATTTGGGAAACTCTTAATGTTTATGGATCTCAATAGGCTCCTTTTAGAAGTTGCTACATTTTTGGCAGCTCTCTGCTCACTTTAAAGATTCAATATCAAGGGACACTTTCTTTTCAAAACTTTTCACAGTAGCTTCTGGTTTGGAAAACAAAGTAATTAGAGGGATATATAACTTCAAATGAATGGGCATAGATAACTTAAAATGGTGAATTTTCTGTCAAAATTGTTATTCTATATGGATAAATAAGTGATTCTTGGGGAAGTCTCTTTTAGAAAACAAAAAGGAATGCAAGGAGATTCTACTTCAGATGGATGAGCTCTAGGATCAAGTCAAAAGGATGGATTACAAAATTAACATGCTTGTTAAAAGCACTACTAGTGTGGAATTTAGGGAAAATGCATCAACAACTAAGGAGCACTCTACTTTCCAAGTTTCAGAGGCATCTATGATCATTTTTTAATGATGAACAAGCTCTCTAGTCTTCTTTATGTTGATTCTTATTTTGTTATCATCAATGATGAACAATATCTATAGTCTTCTTTATGTTGATTCTTATTTTTCTATCATCAATTACACTAGCTATGCTTTCAACTACTTTAAATACTATAGGCAGGTTGTTCAACAAAGGAGATTAAAAGGCAGATCCTTTTGTAAGATTTGTTTTACACCAAAACCTGTAGATGTTAATGAACATTTGAAACCAAGCACAAGGCCCTATCATCATGAGTGACAGTTAGCCCACATTTTTATATTCCAAGAGTTGCGACAATTATACCATGCGGTTGTACTGATACTCCAACACCTTCCTCCGGTGTAGGTCGAGGGAATTAAACATGAGATCTCAACTCTGATACCACATAAGGTTTGTCGTTACACCAAAACCTGTAGATGTTAATGAATATTTAAAACCAAGCATAAGGACCTATCATCAGGAGTGGTAGTTAGTCCACATTTTTATATTTCCAGAGGTGTGGCGGTTATACCATGCGGTTGTACCGATACTCCAACACATTTAAAGAAAATGACAGTGACGGCCTCCTATTTTGACTGTTCAGCACTATATTTTCTAGTTCAAAGTCTCATGAAACCAAGTAATAATCAGCTTTATTTAGTGATGTTTTGTGCTTGGTTATGCCTTTTGAAGAGCAACATTGCAAGGTGTTTTGGCAGGTGACTTTTTAATATTTTTCATTGTTATTTATTATTTTGTTTGGTTTTATTTATATAATGAAACCTTTAGTTTTTATTTAATAATTGGTCAATTGATAAGTCTTTTTCATGCAGGGTTCTTCTGGTTATTTGACCCAACGCTTGTCTCGGCGCTCAAAAGATATATGTTGACTGAACCAGAGATTTGGGGGATTTTGTCCACAGAGGAGATGTCTCGCTTGGTTTCAAATCGCTTTTCAGATGCATGTGAATATTATCCAGGTGTTGTTTTGTGGCTATCCTTTGCTCAAGGAGTTGTTTCCCTCCATCTTTAGCAGTGTATGGATTCCAGGGGATTTGGATCCAATCTTTTGGTTCATGTATGCCGAGATAGGTGTAGAGTTGTTAGGATGAGGTCGATCCTTGCTCCAACGTCGATTCATTTTGTATTTCAAGTATAAAATGTGATTTTGAAACCCTAAGGAGGAATACACACAGATAAGACACTGTAAACTCTGTTTTTATTAATTGATCAAGCGTTTATCCTCTCAAGGCTTTAATTTCAGACTTGTAGGCGTTGAAGGCAGGGCCCACCTTCTACCCCGATCATCTGTGTATAAGTGTTTCTTTTACTGCTGTAAGTAGAGTGATATTGCATATTTTGACACTGTTTTTATGATGGGATGCTAATGGTTTCATTTACTTGTGATTTGGAATGAGATTTATGCTTGCAGAAGACTAGTCGATATCATATGTGTAATGAGTCTGATGGTATTCAGTTTGGCCTGTAGAATCAATTTAGCAGAATAGTAAGAGTGGATTTGAATTTTAGACCTCTTTTACTTCCATCGTGATACTGATTATTTGATGGTTACAATCCTTGTTTAAGAGTCCATTCAGGGTTATAGAGTTTATAAAACTATGGAGTATTTGAAGGGATTGGATTGTATTGTTTTTAAAAGTGTGAAAGAACTTGCATCCACAGAGGGTTTAAAGATCTTAGTTTACAGAGTATCTAAGGTTTTCCAGACAGCATTTTGGATTGGCTATATAGGGATTGGAATCACACTTTTGTTTACCTCATGGTATTGAATGAAATTAAGGAAAAGAATCATAGTCATTAATAGGTGACAGCATTGTCTCCTAGGGTTTGAATATCAGTCTCGTAGGACATGCAAATGAGAGTGAGTGTGTATTTTCTGAATAGTTTCAATACATTGTTGTGAGCATAGAACATAGGAATAGTGTATTTGACATTAGCAGAAAGTCATATTTCCTTCTATTAACTGTTTGTGAATGATTTAGAGTTGCGAAGGGACACCATAAGATTTTTTAAGATTGATGAGTGCAGTTTTAGATGTAATGTTAAACAGGTATAAGATCATTAGGATTGATCCAGCATATTCATTTTGTAGGCAAGTTTGGAACTAGGGTTTTCCTTTCATAAATCACTTACTTGCTTGGTTGCTTACTTTGAAGAATAGATCGATAATTAGCATAGCTTAAGGTTGCTGTAGATTACATTGGATTTGACAGTATTGTAGACTGTAAGATAGGGATTAGCAAGCTGATTCTCTTTTCTTAGGTCAGACTTAATAACTCTTGATATTGATTATTGGATAAAGTAGTAGTTCCATCAATTACATTTTGTTTCTTGTCTGTGAGTAGACTAAAATTACTTTAATCATGAGCATTGAAACTATTTTGCCTGCACATATGGTGTAGCAGCTCGAAGTATACGTATTCCGGTCAATAATTAAATTAAGGTAAACTAAATAACAATAATTTTACCCAACATTTTGGCGCCGTTGCCGGGGATTTGCTCCAAGGTAAGCTGGTATCTTGCTCATTTTTCACAACATTTTTAGGTGTGACTAGTTGTTGCAGATTGGAGGAGAAGGGGCGGTAAGACGAGAGGTAAGAACCTACGCATATGTTATAAGAGTTTCCTTCAAACCCACCTGTAGCCTAGATGTGTGATTGTTTCGTTTTGTTGCTTAGACAAAATCTAGCGATAGTAGCAGTAGATACACTTAGACATTTTTTTTGATCAGTTTTGTTTTATAGTGATTTCTTGATTGTTTCCTTTTTTATTGTATTTGCAGATTGGAGGAGAAGGGACGGTAAGACGAGAGGTAAGAACCTGCGCATCTGTTATAACAGGTTCCTTCAAAACATATCTGTAGCATAGGTATTTTGATTCCTTTGATTCAAATTTTTGTCATTTTCAGTAATTTTGATGAGACCCAGAGATAGTAAGGGTAGATACATTAAAATTCATTATGATATTTTTGGAAACAACCCCCCCCCTCACTAACCCTAGGGATAGGAATACCGGCAACAAGATAGAAAATAACAACACTCAAAATTCAGTGGAATTAGGGACCAGACCAGCAGGAACTAAGGTTACACTCAGTGAATAGTTACACTCAGTGGAGATTCCACAGACCCAACAGGCTTCACCTCCAAAGGAAGATTCCAATTTGGTTGACACAGTGAACATAGAAAGAGTGAATTCCTTTCTCAGACATACTCAGAATTTGGTGGTTTCTCAAGTAGAATCTACCACAGATTTACCTTTCAATCTTCAATCTTGGCCTAGGCCAGACCGCTGGGATTTTATCCCATCCCCAAGAAGAGACAGGTTAGGTGTCAATTGGTTTAGGAATCCTCTTGTTATGAGTGATCAGGAAACCGGACACCATATGGAAGGGGAGGGAGAGCACGAAGGACGAACTGAAACAACTTTTGGCTTCCCCATTTTGGATCTTGCACGAGATGTCAATATGAAAAATATCCCAGCATTTTCATTACCTACCTTTTACGGGAAAAGTACGAAAGATCCGGATACCTTTCTATTTGAATTTGACATCCTGTGTAGGAGTTATAATTATCTACAGGATGCACAAAAGTTAAAAATATTTCCAGCCACCCTTAAAGATTCGGCACTTAGGTGGTTTATGAGTCTAGGGGAATCCACCATTCAAACTTGGGAAGAGATGAAGAGTGCTTTCCTTAGAAAATACCGAGACTACTATGGACCTAGAGACTCTCAAAATGATATCTTTAAACTGCAACAACATGAAGAGGAGAGTCTTAAGGACTTTTTAGAACGCTTCTGCTTTGTATTACAGAAGTCTAAGTATAATACCTTACAAGAGGATGCAGTCAGAACTCTTTTTCTAAAAGGGATTCTGGAGGAATATGTGGAAATCCTCAACCTCATGGCATCGGGTGATGTATCTCATAAATCCTTTGAGGAGATTACTGAACTATGTAGAAAATATTCTAGAAGTAGAGCCAAGGCTAGAAAAATCACAAGGGAAGGTCCTTCCCGCATTTCTAGGACAGCAGGGACTGGTGGTATCACAAGAGCTGAATTGGGAAACTTGTTAGAAAATTTCAAAACTAACATTTTAGGCACCTTAAGTTCCCAATTTGATGCATTGAAAACAAAGAAACAACAAGAGGAAGAGGACTTAGCAGCACTACCAATATTCTGCCCTAAATGCAGAAAAAGACACCCTTTGAAAGAGTGCCCTCTTAATATTATTTCATTCTATGCTCTTTGTTCAGATAAACATCCTACGCACAATTTCCCATCATTACCAGAATTGCAAGATTTTTACAAGCTTAATGCTGAACCTATGGATCCATCATATGCATCAAAAAGGCCCTGGTAGCCTAGACCCCAAAACATGTATCCAGAACCTGTTTTTCCAAACCCTGCATATTACTATCCCATGCAGCAATCTCAGCAGCCATGGAGTCCACAAATGTGGCAGAATTGGCCTTCTCATCCTACTCAAACCCAACCATGGCAACAAGGCTGGCGAGGACAGTCCTATGGGGGAATTCAGGGACATTCCTATGGAGGAACACAACCAACATCCCCATTACACACCCCTCCTAGTTACTGTCCAATGCCCCCAAATATGCAACAGCTATTACCTAGCTTTACACCACCTGCACTTCCTCCTATACCCCCAGTTCCACAACAGTATCAAAATCCAAACCCACCTCGACCCACATTGTTGCCAGCTCAACCTATCCCAAACCCTAACAACAGACCATCCCAAACTCTTCATAATGCTGAAATACAAATGGCCCCAACTTATGTGATCCATTCAGCTCCTATACAGGAAATACAATTAAGGTATGGGAAAATATTGAATAAAACTCCTCCAGCAGTGATTATTCAAGAATATTCTGGAGAAGAAAACACTAAAAAAGAAATTCCAGAGGAAGAAGAAGTGCATATCGCCTCAGAAAACACTCAAGTTCTTGGAACTCAAGATTCCCAATCATCTGCTCAGCCACAATTGAATAAAACCCCCCCTTATCCAGAGAGGTTATTAATAGATAAGCCTGTGGTTCGTCCACAATTTGATTTGGAAAATGAGTTGAAAAATGTTTGTATCAAGATTCCATTACTTCAGGCCATTAGAGACATTCCTATCTATTCAAAAATGGTAAGGGAATTATGCTTGAAGAAACCTAGTCGAAAACAAAAATATACACCCACAATACATGTTATAGGCTAGCTGTCCAATTATATTTCAGACTATCCCTTACCTCCAAAATTTGCAAATCCTGGGAACCCAGTGATGACCATTTGCATTAATGAGATTCCAATAGGAAACACTCTAGTTGACCTGGGGGCTGCAATTAATGTCATGTCTATGACCACCATGCAGAGGCTTCAGTTGTATAATCTCCTCAGACCTACTCCTACCATTTTGGAGTTGGATGATAGGAGCACAGTTAAACCTGTAGGGGCATTAGATGACATTACTGTTACAATAGCTTCTTGGGAGTATCCACTGGATTTTCTGGTACTCCAAACCAAACACCCAATGGGGGAACATCCTGTTCTACTAGGAAGGCCCTAGTTAGCCACTGCCAATGCCTTTATAGGTTGTAGAGAAGGCATTTTAACTATATCAAATGGCACTTCTCTACAGAACCTTATTATTTATCCCCCAGCACAGCCTGTAGTAGAAAATATACTATGGTTAGAGAGTCCTTATGGAGATGAGGACATGGAACAACCCTTACTGTCAATTAGTCAAACTAGGGGGCTGGAAGACCAGACTGAAGATGATATCTTAGATCAATTTATCTCAGCCACTACTAGTATTGAGTTTCCCCGGTCCTTCTCTGACTTAGACCATGTTTTCATAGAATATTTTCAAGAACAGTACTACCCTTCAACCATCTCATCATCAGTGGTTTTATTCATAGATGAGAAGGTTGGAGCCTCAACCATACCAATGGAGATTAGTCCATGAAGGTCTTTGTTTATTAATGCAAATCTGTCTCAAGACCAACAAAATCAGTTAGTTAAGTTACTCAAAGCACAGTCAGGGGAATTTACTTGGATTTATACAGACATAAAAGGCATTCACCCTGACACATGCATCCATCATATTTATACGCAAGAAAACATTAGGCCAGTAAGGAAACCACATAGGAGAATGAACCCCGCGCTTAAATACATTGTGAAAGATGAGTTACAAAAATTGCTTGACACAGATTTTATCTATCCCATTTCTGATAGTAAATGGGTATCTCCATTGGTTATTGTCCCAAAGAAGGGAGGTAAGTGGAGAATATGTGTTGATTTCCGGGAATTAAACAAAGCAACTCTCAGAGACTACTTCCCTCTTCCTTTCATAGATCAGGTTTTGGACACCTTGTCAGGAAAACCGTATTTTTCTTTTCTAGATGGATATGGTGGGTATAACCAGATAAGGATAGCCCCAGAAGACCAAGAAAAAACTACTTTCACCTGCCCATGGGGAACTTATGCTTACAAGGTGTTACCATTTGGTTTGTGTAACGCTCCTGCTACTTTCCAAAGGGCAGTGCTAGGTATTCTGCCTGACTTAGTCCATGATTATGTGGAAATATATATGGATGATTTCACAGTGTATGGTAATGATTTCACAGAAGCCTTAGATAACCTAGAGAAAGTTTTAATTAGGTGTTGGGAAACAAATCTTGCCTTAAGTCATGAAAAGTGTAAAATGATGTTAATTGAGGGCATTGTTTTAGGGAACCACATTTCATCTGAAGGTATTAAGGTAGATCCAGCAAAGATTGAAATCATTACTGGTTTATCTCCACCAACCACACAAAAGGAAGTCAGAAGTTTTCTGGGACATGCAGGTTACTATCGTAGGTTTATTTCCAATTTTACCAAGATAGCAGCTCCATTGTTCAAATTATTAGCCAAATACATTGGTTTTTGTTGGGATCAACACTGTCAGACAGCCTTTGATACTTTAAAAACAGAATTGTCTTCAACACCAGTCCTGCGGGGGACAAACTGGTCCTTGCCCTTTAATATACAAACTGATGCTTCAGACACTGCCATAGGGGGAGTACTCAGATAGAAAGAAAGTCAATATTATTATGCCATTTATTTCATCAGTAAAAATTTAACACTGGCAGAACTAAACTATACAGTAACTGAAAAAGAGTTTCTAGCAGTAGTTCATTCCATCAATAAATTTCGGCATTATATTACTGGCTATGATGTATTTGTTCATACTTATCATTCTACTATTAAATTTTTGATGAATAAACCTATAACTAGTGGCATAATTACTAGATGGCTTCTTTTGCTACAGGAGTTTAACATTACTATAGTTGATAAACCAGGGAAGGAAAATCTGGTTCCAGATTTCCTCTCAAGATTGACTCATACTGATGATAATGTTCCTGTAGATGATACCTTTCCTGATGAACATTTATTTGTTGTTTCTATTAAAACACCATGGTTTGCAGATATAGCCAATTATTTGGTCACAGGAAAAATACCTGCTCATCTATCATCATATGAAAAACGAAGGATCATATAGCAAAGTGCTAATTATTCATGGGCAGGTAATGACCTCTTTCGAACTGGTCCAGATTTGATCATCAGGAGATGTGTAAGGGAGGATGAGATGTATGATATCCTTCAAGCCTATCATGATGGACCCTATGGAGGGAATTTTTCAGACAAGCGGACAACATACAAGGTGTTACATCAAGGGTATTACTGGCCTACACTTTTCAAAGATGCTGAAAAATATGTACAGGGTTGTGACAGCTGCCAACGAATGGGAAGACCCACTGTTGCTGATGAAATTCCTTTACAAGCCCATGTATAGATTGAACCTTTTGAAAAATGGGGATTGGACTTTGTTGGACCAATCTCCCCAATGTCACAAAAGAAAAGATATATATTAGTCTGTACTGACTATTTAACTAAGTGGGTGGAGGCAAAATCTCTATTAAGGGCCACTAAGAAATTAGTCATAGAGCTTATTTATGAAGAAATTTTCACTCGCTTTGGGATTCCTCGTGAAATTGTAACTGACAATGGAGCACAGTTTGTCTCTAAATCAATTAAGGCACTGACTGAGCAATATGGAATTAAACACTATAAATATTCTCCTTACCACCCCCAAGAAAATGGTCAGGTGGAGTCAACAAACAAAGTGTTAGAAGCAATTTTAACCAAGACTGTGCATATGCATCACAAGGACTGGGCAGACAAGCTACTAGAGGCATCGTGGGCTTACAGAACTACGTGGAGAAACACCACAGGGCATACCCCATATCAGCTTGTTTATGGGAAACAGGTTTTGCTCCCTATAGAATTTCAGGTGAAGACTTTTCGTACTGCTGCACAATTGAGCCTGAATTTAGATGAATCCCAGGAGCAGAGGTTGATGCAACTAAATGAGCTTGATGAAATCAAACAAGATGTTGTCCAACGAACTGCTTTAATACAGAATCAGACTACTAAATGGCATGACAAGTTTTTGAAGAAGAAAACTTTTGAAGAAGGTGATTGGGCTTTGTTGTTTGACTCATGGTTTAAACACTTCAAAGGTAAGCTTACCACTAGATGGATGCGACCATATGAAATTGTGACTGTTTTTTATAATGGTTCTATCAAAATAAGGACAATAGATGAAGAACAAGCTGCATTTGTGGTGAATGGACATCGGTTAAAGGTATATCATAAACCTCTTTCTAAGCAAGAGTTCATTCATAATCTGAGCTAGCAATATGAGCTAGAGCTAGTAGGTGAAGAAATGACTTCTTCATCCCCTACTTTTTCGCAGTAACATCCAATGAAATTGTTTTTTTGTATATATGTACAGGAGTTTTTTTTATCAATAGGTTTCTTTTTGAAGGATGCAGATATTCTCTTCGGTGAGGCTCGGGATGTTTTTAAAAGAAAAGGGAAGTCTTTCTGTTACTATTCCTATTTCAGCCATTGATTACTTTTACAAAGAATTTTCAAGGACTGTGTTAATTTGAATTAAATTTCTGAGTTTCATTGGGTAACTGGAATGCCTATGTCAAGTAAATAAATGCATGCTGCTAGGTTTTTCAGACTTGTCCTCTTTATTCATACCAGTACCTATCCACTGGCACTGCCTTCATTAGTGGTTTAAGTTTTAAGAAGGATTTTTACTGATGAACTCATGGGATACTAGTGTCATTTGACTTGGTTTCACACTGGATTGAATGAGGATATTGTTTTTTTTAAGTAGTAACAGCTATGGGCATTGAGTTATTATTCAGACAGGCACCATTATAGAAAAAGGTCTCCAGGGCTGAGCATTCTGTTGATTATTATCTATTGGCTTCCATAATATCAAATACATATATATATACATTTTTTTTGTCCAGCCACTTTATGATTTTCACTTTATATAATTACAGAGGTTAGTTGTTCATTTGGACAAATATTTACAGGCATGTATCAAGAACACTCTTCCAATTTTGATACCATCCCACTCCTAGATGGTTTTCAGAGCTGCTCCCCCACTCATCTATGCATAAGCAAATCATAAACTTTATCTTTAAGATGAATTTGGGACAAGAGCCTCTGATAGAAAACGGGTGTAAGAGGTTAAACCGCCGGGATACTGAACAGGTCCGCTGGTAGCAGGTACCGACCTGTGGTATAAACAGGCAAACCCATCAGGGTACTGAACAGGCCTGTTGGCAATGGGGCATCTGCCTAGGGAAGAAGTTTCTTAGATATTATAGTTACCCCACTGGAGTACTGAAAGGGCTCGCTGGCAGTGGGTTCTGACTCTGATATCTCTTTTAAAAGCCTCATCTATACTTGTCTGTGTGAACAATGTACCTATGTAAATGTTAAAGAGAGGTCATGTGTGGGTTAAATAAAAATCTAAGGGAACTGTTGTAATAGCCAGCTGATAATCATCTTCAGATGCTCTAAGTTTTGCTTACCTAATACTTGCTAGAAGAAAAGGTTTATGCCTTTAGAGTGTACTGGCGTTTACTGATTCAATGAACATAGCTGTGAACCTTAGTATTGGTTTTTATTTTCACTGCTCAAACTGTCTTCTGTGAAGCTAAGTCAAGTTGGCCAGTACCCCATTGGATTCATTTAGTACTCCTCTTATCTTGTGTTTTTAAGGCACATGTTCTGGTGGAAAAAGTTCTATATGAATAACGAGAATGAAGTCTGTGCTCATGGTTGAAGTTTTGAATGTAGGAGTGAGATTGATTGTCCATGAACTATATTTAATTCTATTTTTGTACTGCTAATAAATATTGGTTTCATGACTCAGCTCTGTTTCTGTGTGACTAGGTGAAGAAGCAACCTTGAAATGAGGTAATTGTGCCATGATATTGTTGGGGTAAAACAAATTTTCAATCCATCTTAATTTCCTTTTCAACTCATACAAGTGGTGTATTTTGGAGAAATTCATTTGCTTTAATATCACTCCTATGCTGGTAATTATTTTTCACCCTTGTCAGCTTGAAAATACCTTTGGATTGGGTGCCGGATGAGGTACCGGAATGAAAATTTGGAAATTGATATGTTATGTGGTAAAGGTAATGAATGCTGGGATAAGTATTATAAATTAAGTGTTATTATTATAAACCAAGTGCTTTTGCCTTTAACATAAGTTCGATGCATTATGGATTTACCATAGTAACCTTGTCATCTATTTAGTTGATACGCCACCGTTCCTTCATAAATCATTTTATGGCATTGACCTTTGGCAATATTTCATTTCCTTATTATTAATTTTCCATCCTTAATATAATTCATGTCATTAATATATTCAATGGAGATTCTTAAACGTCATGGTTAAAGGTGTCTTAAGGTTACGGGTTGATCAAAACGTGTTCATATGATCATAATCCAATGCAACATGGGAAGTACGTGCCTTAGCTTACAATGGTCTTCTTTACCACATCCCCCGTTATCATTACCACCCTTTGTTATTATTCTTTCAGCCTGTTTCCATTTTTCACCATCGCCAGTAGGAGAAAGCTTGTTGAAGTTTGTTTAATTGTCTTCGAATTGACTGCATGCTCTCTGTTAATTTGTTGTCTCATCTTTTTCATGGTATCCACGATGCTTAATCGGCATGAACCCTTGGAGTATGGGAAGTTATTAGCCACGCCTGAGTTTTTAGCCTGCAAAGAGATGTTTATTCGCACTGGGTGGCATTCTTTCTTGACCAATTTACAGGGACACGATGATGCTGTCTCTTTGCAATTCGCCTTAGGTTTTGATGGACATACAGCTAAATTCGGGTCACTAGAATTTCCAGTTACAGAGGAGTCAATTGCGTTGGCTACCGGGCTCCCACGCACAGGGGATCATTGGTTTAATAATTTTCGGTTGCCACGAAAAGATTACGACTGTGTCTTCAAACTTGAATTTTTGGCCGTGAAAGGCAAAAAAGGATTCTCAAAGCTTTGGGTTAGAGAATAATTTATCAATTCTTTAGTGGTCATCTCTAAGCTCATTACGTGTGAAGGTCGATTATCCACCTTCAAAGCTTGTCACTTTCGCCTGCTTGCTCATTTTGAGTTTTCTAAGCTTCTTAACTTTCCATTTTATTTTTGGAAGAGCTTGGGTAAGATGGCCTCGTAAGTTAGGAAAAACATAGAGAATCCTACTCACAGTCTATACCATCATGGGCTTATCAAGATGCTTAATTTAGCTGAGTTAAAGAAGAAGGATCAGGTATGGGAGCAATTTATTTATGAGTTGTCCAATTCCCATCTCAAATCACCCCTGGGTAGTGATCCATGTGGGCCTCTTATCCCTGATTTAGTTTACAAAGCATCCTTTGTAAATGTTTCTAAACATCAAACCAGTCATACTCAGGAACCAGCTGTCAAGAGCAGTAAGAAGGCTGGACCATCCCATACTAAAAAGTCTCGAGGGTCTAAAGGGCAGTCTGTAAACTCTCAGTCTGGGGGGGAAAAAGGTCAGTCTGATAATGGGGATTTACTTGCTCCGTCAAATCGTGGATTTACCCATAGTATGGTTGTTCAAGAGAAGAAGAGGGATTCCAAAGGTAAGGCACCTGTACATGTCCAGTTGTCCTCATCCACTTCTTCTTTTGCCCATGATAATTCTGATTCCCATGGTTCCCATCATCATTCCTCCATACCGAGTCCCATCAATGAGCCTTCATTGCCAGCATCACCTTCAAAATCTAGTCCAAAGTCTGCTAAAGCATAACCTTCCAAATCAGGTCCGAAGTCTGCTAAATCTCACCGGTCAGATGCTTCAGCTCAGGGAGTTGATTACTTCCGGTAGAAAAACTTTAAGTTGACAAAGAAATTATAGGAGTATGTTAGACTGGACCGGTTTATCAAGCAGGAAAATGCAATTTTGAAGGCTAAGGTAGCCTCTTTACAAACCTTAGTTGACGACATTACAGGGTCTAATCGCAGTCTCAGGAAACAGTTAAAGAAAAAGGACAAATAGTTTGACAAATTGATTAGTGTACAACAACAAACAGCTCCATCCCCTCCTCAAGTACAAGTCATGTTTAATACTTCAGCCTCAGTTTCTGGGGTTTAATCCAAAAATTGGTCATCTACTTTGAGTTTCAAATTTTGTATGCCTGCAACTTTTTTGCATAGGGACATGCAAGGTCTTCAGTCTGGGGGAGATGATGGCCTCCTATTTTGACTGTTCAGCACTATATTTTCTAGTTCAAAGTCTCATGAAACCAAGTAATAATCAGCTTTATTTAGTGATGTTTTTTGCTTGGTTATGCCTTTTGAAGAGAAACATTGCAAGGTGTTTTGGCAGGTGACTTTTTAATTATTTTCATTGTTATTTATTATTTTGTTTGGTTTTATTTATATAATGAAACCTTTAGTTTTTATTTAATAATTGGTCAATTGATAAGTCTTTTTCATGCAGGGGTCTTTTGGTTATTCGACCCAACACTTGTCCCGGCGCTCAAAAGATATATGTTGACTGAACCAGATATTTGGGGGATTTTGTCCACAGAGGAGATGTCTCGCTTGGTTTCGAATCGCTTTTCAGATGCATGTGAAGATTATCCAGGTGCTGTTTTGTGGCTATCCTTTTCTCAAGGAGTTGTTTCCCTCCATCTTTTGCAGTGTATGGATTCCAGGGGATTTAGATCCAATCTTTTGGTTCATGTATGCCGAGATAGGTGTAGAGTTGTTAGGATGAGGTCAATCCTTGCTCCAAGGTTGATTCATTTTGTACTTCAAGTATAAAATGTGATTTTGAAACCCTAAGGAGGGATACACACAGAGAAGACACTGTAAACTCTATTTTTATTAATTGATCAAGCGTTTATCCTCTCAAGGCTTTAATTTCAGACTTGTAGGTATTGAAGGCAAGGCCCACCTTCAACCCCGATCATCTGTGTATAAGTGTTGCTTTTACTGCTGTAAGTAGAGTGATATTGCATATTTTGACACTGTTTTTATGATGGGATGCTAATGGTTTCATTTACTTGTGATTTGGAATGAGATTTATGCTTGCAGAAGACTAGTCGATATCATATGTGTAATGAGTCTGATGGTATTCAGTTTGGCCTGTAGAATCAATTTAGCAGAATAGTAAGAGTGGATTTGAATTTTAGACCTCTTTTACTTCCAGCGTGATACTGATTATTTGATGGTTACAATCCTTGTTTAAGAGTCCATTCAGGGTTATAGAGTTTATAAAACTGTGGAGTATTTGAAGGGATTGGATTGTATTGTTTTTAAAAGTGTGAAAGAACTTGCATCCACAGAGGGTTTAAAGATCTTAGTTTACAGAGTATCTAAGGTTTTCCAGATAGCATTTTGGATTGGCTATATAGGGATTTGAATCATGCTTTTGTTTACCTCATGGTATTGAATGAAATTAAGGAAAAGAATCATAGTCATTAATAGGTGATAGCATTGTCTCCTAGGGTTTGAATATCAGTCTCGTAGGACATGCAAATGAGAGTGAGTGTGTATTTTCTGAATAGTTTCAATACATTGTTGTGAGCATAGAACATAGGAATAGTGTATTTGACATTAGCAGAAAGTCAGATTTCCTTCTATTAACTGTTTGTGAATGATTTAGAGTTACGAAGGGACACCATAAAATTTTTTAAGATTGATGAGTGCAGTTTTAGATGTAATGTTAAACAGGTATAAGATCATTAGGATTGATCCAGCATATTCATTTTGTAGGCAAGTTTGGAACTAGGGTTTTCCTTTCATAAATCACTTACTTGCTCGGTTGCTTGCTTTGAAGAATAGATCGATAATTAGCATAGATTAAGGTTGCTGTAGATTACATTGGATTTGACAGTATTGTAGACTGTAAGATAGGGATTAGCAAGCTGATTCTCTTTTCTTAGGTCAGACTTAATAACTCTTGATATTGATTATTGGATAAAGTAGTAGTTCCATCAATTACATTTTTTTTCTTATCTATGAGTAGACTAAAATTACTTTAAGCATGAGCATTAAAACTATTTTTCCCACACATATGGTGTAGCAGCTCGAAGTATACGTATTCCGGTCGATAATTAAATTAAGGTAAATTAAATAACAATAATTTTACCCAACAGACAGCATGTTGAATTGATTCACAATGACAATGTTATGTATTGTGGCTGGTTCGGTTTCCATGTAGTATACCAAATGGAACTAAATATGGGTGCATCCATGGAGGTGGGTTACAATTTTTGACAAATCAATTTCAGCAAAAACAAAAAAACATACCTCAATCGAGCTTTTCCTAAACCTTCGATTGAGGATTTATAAAACGCTCGATCGAGGTCTTCTTAAACCCTTGATCGAGCTTTTGATAAACCCTCAATCGAGGGTTTAACAAAATCTCGATCGAGGTTTTAAGAAGATAGCTCGATCGAGCATCTCTAATCGTTATAACTATAAATAGGAAACAAACCCATGATTTAATTCACTGCGTTTGTTGCATAGAAAAGGCTCATTTATAGTCATTTGTAGATATGGGTCACAGATTAATTGATATGATTGATCACATCTATAACACCAGTTACTCCACTACTAATATCTACACATAAAATCTAAAGGAAGTGGCAGTAGTAATGCTTTTACTTGTTTCTTCGTCAAGGTATGTACTATTACCCACAAGTATCATTCTTCTAGTCGAAATTATGTTTTATTAAATTTTATTATCATAATTCTATATTTGATTTTAATTGAATTCAAAGACCTTGTTCCCATGAACAATACGAGATTTTAAAAACTTTGATTAAAGAAATTTTTGGTTTTCCATATTTGTGTGCACACATGAATATGGGCACTCGAATATTTTTTTAGTTAAAGTTTTGAAAGGATCGATTGAGCTGCTAGCTCGATCGAGATTTTCTGCAGCTCGATCGAGATTTTCTCTAAACGCACATAAACATTGAATAGAGGTATTTAAAAACACGTGTAAAATCTTGATTGATGGTTTTATAGACCTTGATCGAACTCATATCTTGATCTTGACATTGTATTTCCATATGCATCATGTAAAGTTTCATTTAATGAAGTCTTCCAAAAGATGTTTGGACACCTTGTATTTTGAATCCCCATTTCAACTCATGTCATTGAACATTTTCAATTCTTGTCGAAATGAGAATTAGTATCATGTTTAGTTTCCATACTTTTTTTTTTTTAGATCCAATAGTTGCCATAACACCTTTTTCTTTATTTATTTTCCTCCACTCTTAGCATTATGAAACACCAAAACAATTAGTCACGTGTTATTGATGTAAATTATAATGTCATTCAATAATTTACTAGCAAGATTGATTGAAAATGTATGGCACAATAATAATTTTGAAGAGTAAACAATGGACATTGATATAACCCAAGGAACTAAAAGATACTAAAGGTACTAAAAATACTTTACTCCTTCGTATATAATTTTTAATTTTAAAAAACTACAATTATGTGATATGACTCTGAATTTAACACTAATTTTTATCTTAATCGTCTTGTTCTATTCCTCCCTGGGCTCTAGGATTTAAATATATGTCCTAAAGATATATATCGTAGGTAGATCATAGTCCTGAGAATCCCGGTCAAGTGGACACAACTCGCCTAAGTTCAACTCATCAACTAAATTGCATGCATCATTTCTCTCCTTGGTTCAATGCAAAAAGAAACATATCACTTCAGTTGATCCCCAAGGCGATTCCCTCTAGTCTTACAAGTTACGGAAATGGCCTATTACAAGAAAAAACATAGTTGAGAAAAAAATAGAGGGAATCGCCTTGGGGATCAACTGAAGTGATATGTTTCTTGTTGCATTGAACCAAGGAGAGAAATGATACATGCAATTCAATTGATGAGCTAAACTTAGGTGTGTTGTGTCCACTCGGTCTGGATTCTTAGGACTACAATCTACCTATGATATAGATCTTCAGGACAGATATTTAAATCCCAGAGCCTAGGGTGGAATAGAATAGGATGATTAAGATAAAAATTAGTGTTTTCAAGTCATATCACATAATTTTAGTTTTTTTAAAATTAAAAGTTATATATGAAGGAGAAAATTATTTTTAGTATTTAAAACCTTTCACTACATTTCTGTAACTCTAATTCTGATCCTCAATTCCCGCCCCCCACTGCTGCTCCATTCCAGACCTATTTTATGTTATAAAGAAGTAGTTTAATGAACATTAAAAAGATTTCAACAATCCATTTCTCAAACCCTTGGCCCCATGGCGGTTTGTACCAGGGAATTCTGATTTCCAAGTAAAATGCCAAAAGGTTTATTGGTAGAATAAGCTGGCAATGTCATGACTATTTTTTTTGTTTAAATTTATAAGAGATTTATTATTTGCAGAGTTGGTCGAGGCAACGTTGTTGGAAAATTGTGTTGGACATAGTTGTATCTATGGAATGGGTAGAATTGGAAAGAAAACATGTAAGTATCTCTGCTACCAATCTCTGCATTTTTCCTCTACATATTTAGTTGGAATTCAATGAATGGTTGTCGTAGTTTTAAATTTTGTAGTATTTGATACTTCTAAAATTGTATTTCCAGCAAGAAAATAGTTTCCCTTCTAATTCTATGCCAACCCCTTTGTTAAAGAAACATCATCTTAAGAAACGTCTACAGAGCTAGGCAGTAATTCTACAAGTTTGTTATGCTCGTATATGAATCAACAACTCTTAATCTCTGGTTCTACATGCAAATTTAAGCATCGCCATCATCATTTTTGTTCTTATGAAAATGCATACTAGATGTCCTTTCAAAAGAAATTATGCATCTTATCAAAACTGTAAGATATTTTTGAGTTCAAAGAGAAGCATCTTCTGTTATCTAATAACTACAATATAGAGGCTCTTTCCAATGAGGATAATGGAAACCAAGATGTGTTTCCTTGAACCTATTGAGGGAAACTACGATAACCTCCATCACCTCATCGAGTTGATTCTTTATGCCCAAACTTGTCATTAGTAGCTTGAAAGTAGTGTTTAGATGAGGTCTTCCTTGATAAATAAAAGGATTTCTCTGAATCTTTATTTAGGTGTAGGAAAACATTAGGTTCAAGAAATTGTACACACATTGGATATATTGCTGATAGGAATCAAATGATGTTGAAATTCCTTACCTCCATTCTCTTAGTTGGGTCCTTGAATCCCATTTCTAAAATGTCCTGCATGGGCATAATCTTCTAGATAAGGATTATGGTAGTTAGTGTCCACAATATGTTGAGAACAAGGAAGCTAGGATTTACCTCCTCAATTTTTTGTACTAAATATAAACGCGGTGAGCGTGTATATAAAACCTTGGTAGTCATGAAAAAAGATTCTTTTTTTTCGAGTGTTTAACAGTAGCTCAATCGAGGGTTTAATAAACCCTCGATCGACCTTCTGTTAAAACCTCGATCGAGGGATTTGAATACCTCGATCGAGCTCCAGACCTCGATCAAGGGCCTTAAAAATAGAGAATTATCCCTTTTATAGGAAAATCAATGTTTCTCTGTGTCATCGAGGGGTGTAAACCCTTCCATTCATGGCACATAACCGAGCGGAGTTCATACCGATAGATTCATCACCGAATCCTCTATCCATTGAGGTATCATGCATGTGTTTTGGCATTCATATGGGATTTTTTTTAATTTAGTTCTAAAACTTACACTTAGAAAACCTGACAACAACTTCGAAGCAGCTCAAAGAAAGCAGGGTAAAAAATACACATCCAAAAATTTCTTAAAAATGCACAGCCCACACATCGACGTGTCCCCTTCAAAAGGGTATCTTTTGTTTTTCAATTTTTGAAAACAGTGAAAAAAAAGATGGGATGGACACACGTGTGTAAAATGATGCTGAAGTCAGATGTGGTCACTTTCGAAAAATAATAAATAATTCTATATTGCAAAATAAATTAACAACAAAATATGCAAACCACGATGCATTTCGTGTAGATCATGCTCATATATATATATATATATATTTATTATTAATGTAAGATTGAATTATTGGGATGGGAAATGAGCCACTTATTAACTTCTTCAAATTTTTAAGGTCACACAGTTCATTAAATGTGAAATTTCACACATTAAATGACATCGGAATATTTTTTTTTAAATATCATTGGGAATCCAACATAATATTCTATAATTTGTTTTTACTACAAGTCAAAATTCACATGGCATATATGTGTTTCGAGGGCTTCTATCGAGCACATGAGTAAAAAACTAGGTTTTCATCGGCAAATTTGGCCAAAAAGTGTTTCCCACCTTCGTGGAGTCACCCATATATGTATATCTTCTTTTAGTAATATAATCTAGCTTATCTTACAAGAAAAACTAAAAATAAATAAGTGTCTATTTTTCTTAATAGAAATCATCTAAATAATTATAATTATAAATTAAGTACATTTTACTAAAATTAATTTTCAAATAGTTTCACAAAACAAATAAATTCCATACAACAAGTTTATATTATCTTAAACTATATATCTATTAAAGAATTCATAGGTCTTTAATTAAATTTATTATTATTATATTTAACCAAACATCTAGATCCCAAGCAAGGAATATGCTTGTCTTTTCAAACTTCTTATGATATGCCAATATGTACATCCCTACCCCAAAACATCTAGATCCCAAGAAAGGAGGATTCCTACCTTATCAAAATTCCTATGACAAACCAATATGTACAGGCCTACCCCATGCAGACTCCCTAGAGATAACATGTGTTTTTAAGTATTAGACCCACTAAAGTGCACTATTTGTAAAAAATATTATATTGAGTTGACATCTCCAGACATGGAAAGGATGTCCCTATTTATTTAAGGGTTGTTCGCTTTTTTTAATGCATTGAATTTGATGTCTACTAAAGCATGATCTTATATTATCGTCATCATCATGGTCATTTTTTTTTAACTATGTTTAAAAAATGTTCAACATTCACTACTTTCTAATAGAAACTCCACCCATCATATGGGATAATTATTATTATTTATTTAAATGTTTGTTAGATCTCCAGTTAAAAAAAAAACTTAATGTTTAACCATAATACCTTATCACAACCTTTAATTTATTTACATTAACTTCAATAATTAATTACACTGCCAAAATTTTAAAAATTCATCACCTTATACAACTTTTTGTAATTTATAAATTTCATTTACCGCAATCCCAAGTTTGTTGCCATCAACTCTCATATTAATGGCATTATCAAAATTGAGATAAATTTACAATAATTTATAAATTTAAAAATAAATTAATTTTAAAAAATTATCTCCATTAACAACACCAGTTGAATCTAGTAACACATTCATAAACAAAAGTGATTTAGTTGATACCTCTTAAGTGGTCATTTTACATAGGCCCTTTGACACCGTCGTTCTCTCATTTTCTATGCCTCATCTCAAAGAAACTCCATATGTGATGAATGTTCGTTTTCTTATGAAGGTGACACCCATAAGAATAATCATGTTTTTTTAGCTTACCAACGAAACTATCACAACATACATGTTATTTAAAAATGACCCATCATTTTGCCAATGGTTTATAAAGTAAAGCAAAACAATGTTGAACTAAAAAGCTATTATATCTATGATCATCACTAACATATAAATGATACAAGTTTTAGTCACTTCGTTGCTAAATTTGTTTCTATCACAAGCATCAATATCACAAAATTTGTATCTCCCTCTACATATATGTACAAAATTTGCACATGCATAGAAACCTGGATTGAATGGTAATTATACTCACTTTGTATCTCCCTCTATGTATTGAAAGTGTAATTCTCTACAAAATCAACCACTAATAAAATTGTTCCTTTTAGAAATATGTTGCATGATTGCTTGCAATGTAAGTCCTATCACTATCACCATGTTGTATTAGAGCACTTGACATATCTATATATTTGATCTATGAACATCTTCATGAAATCTATCACCATAGTTTCTTATTAAAGTAAACCAATCAGTTTTTATGTTGTAGATGTATATGTGATAGGAGTGTATTTAACATATTTATATCTCTTCCACTTCATAATGATATTTGAGAATTGATGATGCATAAGACTAATATGATATTGTTACCAAGGAAAAATGTCCTACATTAATAGTAGGATTTACCAATTAGAAGTCCAGTTAGACCTCATATCGTTTGGAAGAGGGAACCCATCTAGATTCTACTCCAACAACCAAGACTATTGATTTTGTGATTTGACTCATTGTGGTTCAATCTAATCTAGTTTTATTTTATAATCAAAAGAATGAAACACGCCTAATTTACCATGCTGAATGCAAACAGTGGAACCTAAACTAATCTCAATACCAAAATAATAAGAACAATTTTAGCAAAAGACAATTGGAAAGAAAATAAAGTAGGGAGATTAATCTACCAAGCACAAACAACACCAAACATCAATAAACAAGATCCATTAAAAATCAAAGATAACTTACAATTGCCACAAAATAGCACCAACTTATGATGTCAGGCCCCTCTGTTTACAATCTCTAGATCGATTGTATTTCAATTTAGTCGGTTCTAAATTTAGAAAAACCGCTAAATTAACCAACATGGCCAAATCCGAGGTGGCACTCTTTCAAAGAGAGGACTTCAATTTTTTGGTGAACTTAATTTTATAAAATTCTACATCCAACCTCTGCTATTATACTCCAGGCTATTAAACTACGCAAAACGATCCTCATTTGTTGCATCTCTTTCAACCCCAATCAATGGTGGAAAATAGAATGAAGTAAATAACAATTTAAAATTTCACAACCATCTGTATTATTAACCCACTTGCTAGTTGGATCTACGAAATGGCTTGTGAACCATTTGATTAGTGTCCCCACCAAATCAACGGTGGACTCCAAAAACAATGAAGTGCATTTCAAAAAGATCTCGTGCACATCAAAATTTTGATTACCTGAGCTAGTTCTCTCTGTGAAATAGTTGAGGAAATTTGATTTGTTTCAACGATTTGTTTCAACGATCAACCTCGTCCATTTATCTCAATCCTCTTTGCAATGATTAGTTTCCAATTTTGCAGCTCGAATCCCTTTTTATCCTCCACGCCATTTCATTTACAAAATACCATCAATTCAGAATTGAAGACCCCTTCTAGGCCTGATCAAACATTGAGCTTGAAATTTGAATGGAGAGTAGGATGATCCTGCATTAGACTCCCCGGGAAGAAATAAATATGAACTCCTGGTCATAACCTTCCATCTTCAGTATACCTGGATCCCAAACATTTTTTTGAAGTTGATCATCCATCTCATTATGTAGGTTTGTCTATGTTATCTTCGGTTTTCCTAGTTTCCAAATTTTCTGTTGCAATGCTCCACTAGCCTTGCTTCTACAATGTTCTTCTACCATTTGTATCATGCCAGTGTTTTGTATATTTGCTATGCTGATGTAAATATTCATTCTTTCTTCATGTATTCTCTGAGACACTTTCACCATCAGCATCCTTAGTTATTCAATCTCCATGTCCAGTATATCCTTTGTCTAGTACACACTACAACAAAAACTGGATTTAGCGTCGAATTTAGCGCCGGATTTTAGTGTAATTTTTTCCTAATTGTGATGAACAATCCGGCGCTAAACCAGGCGCTATTGTACATTTTCGTAAAACGCTGTCTATTGCATTTTTTTTCCGTCCTTTTTAACATCCATTTTTGTGTCCATTTTTGCGCCCAATTTTTTGCATCTAATGTTACACCTTTATTTGCGCCCAATTTTTCAACTTCTGTTGCATCTTTTTTTGCGTCCTTTGTTACATCCTTGTTTGCACCCAGTTTCACACTCATTTTTGCATCCAATGTTGCGTCTTATTTTGCTCCTAGTTTTTCATCGAGTCTTGCACCCAATTTTGCACCATGTTTTACATAATATTATGTGTCCAATTTTGCATCTAGTTTTGCATCCAATTTTAGGCCCAATATTGCGTCTAGTTTTGCATCCAAATTTACTTGTAATGTTGCATCCTTATTTGCATCTAATTTTGTATCTTGTTTTACGTCTTTTTTGTATCCATGTTTGTTCCAAATGTTTCATCTCGTTTTACGTCATATTTTGCATCTAGGTTTGCACCTAGTGTTGCATCCCGATTGATGTATTTTTTTGCATCTATGTTTGAGCCCAATTTTGCACCCAGTGTTGCACCTAGTGTTGTGCCTAGTTTTGCACCCATGTTTGTATCTAATAGTGCATCTAGTTGTGTTTCCAATGTTGCATCCCATCTTGCATTCAATATTACATCTAGTTTTACATCCAATGTTTTGTCCCATCTTGCATCTAAAATTGTGTCTCATTTTAAGTTTTTGTTTGCGCCAAATGTTGCTTCCAGTTTTGCACCTGGTGTTGTGCCTAGTTTTATGTCCATCGATACACCATATTTTGTGGTCAATTTAATGTCCAATTTTACATCTAGTTAGGAATCCACTTTTTCATCTATTATTGCCTCTAGTTTTGGACCTATTGTTACATCTAGTTTTGAGTCATTAATTGTGTCTAGTGTTGAGTCTCTTTTTGCATCCAATTTTGTGTTTAGTGTGACATCCATTTTTGTGTCCACATTTGCGTCTGACATAAGGTCGTATTTTGCGTCCACTTTTGTGTTTGGCGTGACGTCCACTTTTACATCATGTTTTGCATTTAGTATTGCGTCTAATATTGCATTCATCTTGCACTACTACATTTTTTACCTTTAGAAATACATTGCAATATCATTAGGGCATGGAGGAATCGAATCACCAATCTCCTACTTGTAAAGCAGGTGCTCTTCCATTGAGCTAGCACCCTTTAAGAATCAAGAAGAGGAGTAATATTAACACATATATTTCATCATTTGTAATTCTAATAAAAGACAATAAGATCCAAAGACAAACATGCTTAAAATCCAATTTATTTTTCCAAACACACTAATAAGCAAAAAAATCTACTGTGCTCAAGCAACAAAATATCCTAAAAATTTACGCAATCTTATTGTCATGCAACCATTCAATATTGACATGCAACCATTCAATACCCCCATACACCCATTTCATGGAAGGTCACCCTTTAAGAGGATAAAATGATTTAGTTCACTAGTTTTCAAAAAGTGTTGCAACTCATTGGATATGCAATCACATTCCTCATACAAAAAAAAATGAACACATCTTGTTTAACCAGGGCCAACATGTACAAAGTTCTTAATGGGAAAATGGTTCATTAATTTGTGTTAATCTCTATATGAAGATTAATATAAAAGAACAAAAAGTGGAGTTGGATGTGGTGCCTCTATGTTAATTGTTTGAGTATTATGGTAAAATTCTTTGTAGCATAAGCAAGGAGCCTCTTATGGACTCTCTTGTAACATTTGTGTTGCACCAAGTACTTGCATCACTCTAAAGAAAGGTCAAGGCATAGCATTCACTGTGATGTACAAGAATGCATTAACAATGCCATAATTAGCCTCGCATAGCCCATCTTCACCCACAAATGTCAAAATGACAAGTTCTTGCCTTGCTTTCTCGAAGAATGAGAAATTGCTCAAGAACAATGGATGGCAACCATTGTCATGAATGCTAAGCTAGCTAATGATGGATAGGAGTCCACTTTGAATGAAAACATAATTGATGTTCATGGATTTGTGTGATTGCCTCCTCTCATGCCTTAATGGCAAAGCTTTAGGGTTGCTATATTTTGGGTGCTAAGTGACATTTATGGAAAATCACTAAATGTGAATTCCTAGGTGCCAATTTTGATAACTATTTTTATGCTCTTTAAGCAATTTGGATTAACATTTTAAATTTTATTAGGTTGTGACATAAGCTACACAACCCACTATTTATGTATAAATGTGTAAAATGTACATTGATATTATTAATAGTTAAAAGAAGCAGTATACAAACAAACAAACTCGTCATATCAAAATCACTCTGAATAAGAGCAACAATCAATAGCACTCACCTTCCTTCACATGACAAATGGACTAACTTTGGAGAATTATCTCAAAGTAATATTTATCCCATCATGCAATCATAACATAGAAATAATTATGTATTTTAACTCACTAAACACATAAGGGATGTCTTTTTCATAGGAGGGACTACCCACCTACTTTAAGCTTGGACTTCAATATTTGTCATGGTCAGTGATAGTGTTCATTATTACTTGATATTTTCACCTACAATTTAATCTACCTTCATTCACCATGTCCTAAATCATCATCTTATAAGCAACGAGCATTGATACTTTGAAAATAAACATATAACACTCCTTTCTAGTGGGACCTAATGATGCCTATTACAACTAATATTGAATGCAACTACCATTAGTACTTTAAAAATAAACACATACCTCTCCTTCCTAATGACACCTACTACATCTAATCTACCTTCATGCGTTTTTTGTATAGTATATATTTTAATATATTTTGATGGATTAATATCTAAAAAATATGTAGGATGTTGAATTAGCTATAGAATACTTGGATTAAACCATATAACATCAATCATCTAATAGTAATAACTTATAACATTATCATGAAATGATGAACCATAAAAACTTGTGTAAGAGCTTGACAAGAAAGGGAGGTACCATAACATTGTCATCAAATGATCAGCCTAGTATAGCAGCTTTTAGTATAGGAAAGGAAGGGGGCGCCTTGGGAGCATTCTCTGAAAACTGGGAGCGTTTTGGGAACAAGCTTCGAGAGCGGGAGCGAGAGGGTAGGGGGTGCTCCCACGCAGCATAGATTCGTACAACCCTACCCCCTCTACATACAATGGGTGAATAGAAAGTACATATGTAACTAAGAACAAACAAAGTTCCTTAAAAAAAAATTACCCATTTTGGGCTGCTTGTGTGACTTAGCTTTAAAAAAAATTATAGTAAAAAATTGTGCCAATCTACAGCAAATTCTTCTCATGATTGTTTAGTCATACAGACAGGAAACAGATGATGCACAACCCCTAATGCAATTACAAGATAAGTTGAATTTTTTCAACCACAAAATATGTTGCAATGTTTTCATCGCCCACATTATAATCATTTAATATTGCAGACAACTTTGCAGGAACCTCTGGTTGTCTAAAGCCTTGTGAAATACAACAAGAACTTTTAGATTTGACAATACACTCGTTATGCTTAGAAATTGAAATAATAAACAAGGACCTATAAATTCAATTGTAAGTTGAATAAAAGATAAGAAGCCAACAAATACTGTTGAATTGTTGTGTGCAAAGATATTAACATAACTTAGCAGTTGGGTCAAACCTTCCATGATATCAATTGCGGGTCAGGCTTCGAGCAATTTCCCGGTGACAAACAAGGTGTTCCATTACAATGCATTATAAGACAAACTTTTAAAATCATTAATTGTTCTTCATCATTGAATAATTGAACTTACTATAACATGATACAGTGCATTTATTTTTATTCACAACCACAGAAAAGAAATTGATACAAGTGATTAACTAAGTTTGAAATTTTCGTGTTCAAAGTTCATCCTTTCAAACCACTAAACAAAAATGAAGATTGCTACATAACTTGGGGATTCATAAGAAAATTGGAAATATCCACTTTCAAATTGCAACAAACTAGCCAACATCGACTTCCGTCAAGATGCCTATGCATTTGAAAAAAAATTGGTTGTCTTTTGTAAGCAATAAGACTTTTAGTCTCTCATGGATGATCATACTTATGAACCAAGGCCGCTCAAGGTGCCATCTATGCAATAGTGAAAAGTAAATCTCAACCATCTCTTTCTTCCATACCAATGATTAAGAGATATGTGGAACACTATATTGACATATATTATGGAGCATGTTTTCCAATTTCCGACAGTTGGGAAACAATTTCTTCAATTGGAACCTCCTTTAACAAAATGTTTACAACTTTGAACAGAGAATCTGTTCTCATGAAAGTCTAATGCTTTCCTGTGCCACTATATTCTCTGGTTAAAATAAAAACTATGATGACCAAATAAAATACAATTGAAAAAAATTAGATGTGTGTCACTAAACTAGATAGCTCAAAAAGTGGAGAGTACAAGACTTGATCACAGGTAACACTAAAGAAAGTCGGCGAATGCACTCCTTTCACTGGGTTCCAAATGCCCACATTTTCACTTAGATAGGGCATACTAGCATAGATCCATCTTAACCATGGATCTATTAAGCACCAAGAGAGATGTCCTCTCAGTTCTTAAAAGATATGGGTTCATCTCAGTACTGAAAGATATGGGTTTAAATGGATCTATGCTTCTTTATTTTTTATTTTTTTACATCAACTATTTATTTTTCTATTTTATTCCCATTAGAGATCAGACATCAAACTTTTCCCATTTTTTTTTATTAGCATTTACCCTCGTATGTATACAAATATTTCCCAACACACGATATAACAACACAGTGGAAATCTCGAAACATGGAAAACTTATATTGCAGAGTCACTCAAGTTTAAAATTGGTACTGAAGAAGGGAGTAACAAACATAAAATGAGTGCTGGAATGACAATTATTTATCATATCCAAAATCATCAATCCAATAAAAAGAATATTGATATGGAAAGGACTTTCCAAATAAGCCGGCTTTGAAATTGTACCCCACAATTAGAATCCACTAATGTCACCGGAAATTTAGATGATGAAGCAACCGAGTAGGCATACCAATGCACAGAAAAGGTCGACAGAGATTTAGCAATTAAGTCCACCCAAATTTCAAGGATTGAATCAATTCTGATAACTCTCTTTAAATAAACAAGGTTAAGGTGCCATTTTTTTCAAAAGTGAAGGGTGACTGTTAAAGCCATCGATCATTCAAATTCGGTTGACAAACTATGTGAATATAATTGGCTTCTGTGGATGGTCTCATCTTCCCAGAGAACTAGTGCAGAGAGAGGTATTTTGAAAGTGGTTCTTAGCATTGCCAAGATTACTGCTAGTTATGTAGGATGCACCGATTTGTCAAGTGAAATTGAAGTGAAATGATTGAGAGACGTCAATTGACTGATAAATTTTCAGATCTTTTCAAAATGATCCAGAATTTTGAAGTCAGAGATAAGCCATCAATTGATATTTGATGGTTTCTCAATTTAGTTGTGTATCTCATCTAACACTTGCAAATTTTTTTTCTATTAACAGATGCTTTTGACATTTCTACTTTGTTGTATTTCAGCAAGGGAATATCAGTCTATTCATCAGGTTAAATTCCAGGTGCAAGACCTAAGTGATTATGACATAAGAGTATGGACTTAGCCAAATGAAAAATAGTTGTAAATTGCTATCCAGGCTCATCTTCAGGATGCAAGTTGATTTTAAGTGGGCCACCAATCATCATATTTATATGTACAATTGGAGCAGCAGAACCCATGCCAGCCAGGAGACAAAACAAGAATAAACATAGTAACCTTCGTTGCAAATTGTGGACTGCCGACAGTTTACCGGTTTATATAATTTCTTTGATGCTGGAATAAAGGAATCCAGCTCTCACAAATCTTTAGTATACCATCCCAGTTTAAATTCTCGAGATGCTTTGCTATTTTATAGCATTTCTTAGACACCATTTTCAGTAATGATCTACTCTCAGAATGACTTTGGCATCCTCAAGACAAATATGGTGTTTCATCTTGTGAGAATGCTTTGCTAGGGCAGAGGTCTTGATGTGATTATGGGATAAGTCTTCCCCATGCTCCTCGATCCTTACTTCAAACAAGTGGCCTATCTCTCCTATATATGATTTTCAACACAAATGCAATCTTATGGACACCTTTCTGCCCTCAATGATCCATGGGATCCTTGACGGATTTTAGCATACATCTAATGTTATGTTATCAGAGGGATGTTACCATTGGAGGGATTTTAGCATTCCTCTAATGGTATGTTATCATAGGGATGCTTAAATCCATCAAGGATCATAGACCCTCAACAGCAAATAGGCGTTTGCAAGATTACGTGTCCATGCAGCAAAACATACATAGGAGAGACAGGATGCTCATTCGATATAAGGATCAAGGACCATGGGGATGACTTAACCCATAATCCTATCAAGATATTTTCCCTAGCAAAGAACTCCCACAAGATGAAACACCATATCTCTCTGTGAAAATCCAGCAAGGATCCTAGGGACCCTTGACAACAAAAACACATCTACAAGATTATGTGTCCATGCAGCAAACTATATATTAGAGAGACAGATCACTCATTTGAAGTAAGGATAAAGGAGCATGGGAAAACTTAGCCCATAACCACATCAAAACCTTGACCCTAGCAGAGCCCTCTCACAAGAATAACATCAACCACAGAAATATAAAAAATGAAAACAGAATTTAACTGAGAGAAACATACATACATGCAAGCATAACTTTATGCATATAAACAAATTGGAAAAGTTTTCACATCTATAAATTATAAAAATTTAAAATTGTTGTAGTGATAACCGTCAATAAAAAATTAATATATAAAAAAAGGCACAATGAAATGTTAGTGGCGTAATGTTAATGTTCAAGTTAGTGTTTGGAGTTAGTTTTTCCAAGTCTGATAGTGTCTAACTACCACACATACAAATAAAGGAGTGTACAATATAAACGTTAAATAAAAATAATAAAAGTATCTTCTCTCTCTATTAGTAGTTACAAAGTTTGTTTAAGTCCAGTACTGTCTAACTACCACACATGAATAAAGATGTATAATATGAACATTGCTCAAACAATAATAGAAGTATCTTCTCCCTCTCTCTCTTATTGTCTATGCAGGTCTTCCACAAACCTACATGATATCAGAGTGATACCAGCCTAGAACCTATGACTGTGTGAACATTGAAAAGCCACAAATGTAGTCCCAACAAATAAGGAGAGAGCAGGCGAGTCTGAATTTATTTTTCAAACAGTTTTTTGGAAGTGTATACTTTTGAATTTATAAGGTAAAATCTTTAGAATACTTAAAGAAGAGTTGAGGAATAATATAAAAAGATTCAAAAATAGCTTTGAAAGCTATAAACAGAAGATCAGAGATGACTTGCAATGCCCAAATCAAGTCCATGCCGGACAGAAAGAGATGCTTCACACCTGATCTAGAAAGAGATGCCAAACAACATGCCATTGACAAGAGGAGGGCATGAATCCATAACAGGTAGTGATGGGAGAAATATTTGAAAATTATGGATGTAATGAAATAATACACCTTTTCCATAAATGTTATAGCCAACTAAACATCATGGCATCGGGAGAAATATTTGAAAATTATGGATGTAATGAAATAATACACCTTTTCCATAAATGTAACAGCCAACTAAACATCATGGCATCGGAGAAGATCCGCAAAGCTTTGTTTCGCTGGCACAAACTTGCAGATAGCTCCAGATCTGCACCCATGTGTGCTAACTTCAACCACAAGTGTTTCCCACAAAGAAAAAAGACCTATATTTTGCAGAGAAAGTGCAAATCTATTGCCAAGTTTTGTCACGGACCATTCTTTGTAGACAGAAAAAACAAACAGATGCAGAAAAATGTTGCTGCAGGATGTAGCACCAGCAGTCGAGATAGGCATGTTAGCCCAGCACAAAGATGTGAAGGCTATTGAAGAAAAGAATACTTGCCTGAATTCAGATACCACATCAGTCAATTGTGGCAGAAGCATAAAGTGCCTACATGGACGAATAACTGACAATGAGGATATAGAAATGTTGGTCGCAGTTTACTAAGACAGGCAACCTTTGCACCTGCACAGACGAACTGCACAGACGAACCAGACAATCAAAGAAGGTGCCAAACATGTAGAGGAGACACCTACAAGCAGAGGAGACACATGTTAGCACACAAATCAAGTTTTCAAGATGAATTAAAGATGTCCATGCTCCAATATGGACGGTTTGCAGATGACTGCACTATAGGGACGGGTGAATTCGGATAGTCCCAACAAATAAGGAGAGAGCAGGCGAGTATAAATTTATTTTTCAAACAGTTTTTTGGAAGTGTATACTTTTGAATTTATAAGGTAAAATCTTTATAATACTTAAAGAAGAGTTGAGGAATAATATAAAAAGATTCAAAAATAGCTTTGAAAGCTATAAACAGAAGATCAGAGATGACTTGCAATGCCCAAATCAAGTCCATGCCGGCCAGAAAGAGATGCTTCACACTTGATCTAGAAAGAGATTCCAAACAACATGCCATTGACAAGAGGAGGGCATGAATCCATAACAGGCAGTGATGGGAGAAATATTTGAAAATTATGGATGTAATGAAATAATACACCTTTTCCATAAATGTAACAGCCAACTAAACATCATGGCATCGGAGAAGATCCGCAAAGCTTTGTTTCACTGGCACAAAATCGCAAATAGCTCCAGATCTGCACCCATGTGTGCTAACTTCAACCACAAGTGGTGCCCACGAAGAAAAAAGACCTATATTTTGCAGAGAAAGTGCAAATATATTGCCAAGTTTTGTCATGGACCATTCTTTGCAGACAGAAAAAACAAATAGATGCAGAAAAATGTTGCTACAGGATGTAGCACCAGCAGTTGAGACAGGAATGTTAGCCCAGCACAAAGATGTGAAGGCTATTGAAGCAAAGAATACTTGCTTGAATTCAGATACCACATCAGTCAATTATGGCAAAAGCATAAAGCACCTACATGGATGAATAACTGACAATGAGGATATAGAAATGTTGGTCGCAGTTTACTAAGACAGGCAACCTTTGCACCTGCACAGACGAACCAGACAATCAAAGAAGGTGCCAAACATGTAGAGGAGACACCTACAAGCAGAGGAAACACATGTTAACACACAAATCAAGTTTTTAAGATGAAGTGAAGATGTCTAGGCTCCAATATGGACGGTTTGCAGATGACTGCACTATAGGGACTGGGGTGAATTCAGATAGCCTCGCACTCGATATAATAACCCAATTTGGCCAGTTTATTAAAACTGAGTTGGGCGGACTTTCTTTTCGAGTTAAATTGATAAAGAAAGCTGGTTGTATATTAGGGGCAAATCTGTAGGAAATTTCCACCTTAAAAAACAAAAACTTGCATCCATCGCTTGGGTTTAAACACACAAAAAACACAAACTTGCATCCATCGCTTGGGTTTAAACACCAATATATGATAGAGGGTTTGATTTCTCATGCAGGGTTTTAGAGAACCCTCATGCAGCAACCAGGTTTTGCAATTATAGGATTAAGAAGAAATTATCCGCACATATTGGGCAATCGACCCTGCTTGATGCTGGGCAATGTGCTGGGAAAATTTCTTGTGCAGAGTTTCAGAGAACCCTCATGCAGCAACCAGGTTTTGCAATTATAATATTATGAAGAAAATATCGGCACACATTGGGCAATCAATCCTACTTGATGCTAGGAAAATTGCAACAGTGACTGCAATACTGGGTAACATTTTAACGGCCAAGGCATAACGAGTATATAATTTGATGTGGCAAATGTAAATAACAACAACATGCATCACATGCATACATCAAATAAGGGCAAACAAATGTGGATAAAAAATAGACTGGCGTACCTTAGCAGGCCATGCCAGAAATCTCTTAACCTTGGCGAGCACAAGATCTTCAAGCCTCCATTGTCTGCAGGCAGCGGGAGCCTCCATTGTCTACATGCAGCTGTTTTTTTGCCTCTTAGTCTTTTACATTTTCCCCAAGATTTCTTCTAAAAGCTAACGATAATTACTTTATTACTTAATGGTTGTGTTACCTTTCTAGTTTTTGTTATTTAGGTTGATTATTTTGATTAAAAGGTCTTTGCAAATTGTAAAACAAACTTATACAAAATACTATGGATGTAATTTGTTTTTTGTGTTTTAATGTAATAGGGAAGTCAATAATCAAGTAAGTCCGCACTTTAATATCCAAGTTTCCATACATATATTGGTTTAAATTAGCAATTGCCACATAAGGTGCAAAGATACATGGAAAGGAAAAAAACAAAAAGTAGAGTGAGTGAAAAAACAAAAAGAAAATTAAAAATTAAATGAGATTGAAAATTTATTAAAAATGTATACACATAAAAAATAGTATAAAGTAATGTTAACTATAACAGAATAACTTGGTATATATTGTACAAGTTAATCTTAAAGTACTTTAAAATATCAATGTCAAGGTATATCACAAGTTAGGTTCATGGAAATCATTAGGAAGCAATTAATTTAAATGATATAAAAAGTTGTGTACACATATGTAATCAATATTAATCTTGAAATTAACATACTGAGGAACTGAATTTGAACCGAATAGATATTCGTATTGGT
>LPNX010139230.1:9844-32929 GCA_001517045.1 Pseudotsuga menziesii | reverse complement strand
AGTTGACCAACTTCTAACACAATTTCACCCATTTTCCTACATCTAAAAAAAGTTTAACCAATTAAAAAAACCTTAAAAGTAATTTAAAGAATAACTCTTACTTAACTCTATAGAAATTAACCTACTCTTTTAATTCCTTCCATCTTAAAAACTCTTAACCAATAATTAGATAAAAACAAATACCAACTCATTTTAGTAAGATATGGATTTATATGTTTGACCTCGTTTTTTGAAATTTCTATTCTCAAACGTGCTTTCAATAAAATATGTAACTACAAATATTTCAACGCGAGCTGAAAGAATTAGATTTGTAGTTACAAGCATCACACTTATCCACCAAAACGACTAAACTGCATTACACGAATTCCTCATTTAATTGAAAATATAGATGGAAAACCCAACTAGCACAGAGTACCAGAAGGAAATCGAATCATGCAAAACTGTGAAGTTTTTTGGAATGGAAAGCATGTGGCAGACTTGAGATTTGACCAAAATCTTGTTCCATGGGTAGGGCGAGATAGCGATCTAAATTTTGGTGACCTAGCATCAGTAGCACCACCAGCATAGGTATATCTTATATAGTATACGAGAGAGCAACATCTAAGACAGATACAGTAGAGGAATCAACAGCGGTAGAGCTCCTAGTTTACTTTGATCCATCCCCAAAATCCAGGCTTTGAACGTCCTAGCCGGAGAATCAAGACACCCACATTGCCAACTAGGCACCCTCAGAAATCCTCATGGGCCATGAGAAGTCCTCATGGGCGGAATAATGTTAAATCCTCTCATGACCGAATTAAATCCTCTCATGGCCAAATTGGGGACGGACTAGAGGGACCAAATTTATACTCATAACCCTGAATCCATAGATTGATTTAGCAAAAGCCCCATTGGGAAATGGGTAGTTGTACATAGATCTATATTTGAAAAATCCTTCATGTTTTGCTTCACCTCCCTATGAAACTTCATAGGTTTTAATCTATATTTTAATTTGTATAATGTATAAGTAAATAATATGTGTGTATATTTAATTATATTAAATCACATAACATATGAACTATATATATTTATCTATATTAAATCTTTTAACATATGAACTATAGTAACATATTTATATTAATTATATGTTATTATTATATTTACGTATTTTACCATTATTAAGGTGAAAGAAGTTTATATATCATAAGGGTGTTTTAAAATATTTACCTATTTTATAAATTCGGTTAAGTATTATATTTACATTTACTACAAGTATAGTATGGATGGACTATGAATGTATGGATTTTAACATAATTCCCTAAAATGAAGCATGTTTTGTTGCGAGAAAGAAAATTGGAACAATTTCAATATTATGTTTCCCTTGTGGTTTGAATTTTGTACTTTGGTGGGGTGTTTTAGAATAATCCCACTCGTTATGCATGCCATAAATGGTAAACATATCCCATATGCTTTAAATGGTGATGATGATGAACTAGATGGCAATGACAGTGATGATGTTTTTAATGAAGATGATGATGGAAATGATGATGGTGATGATGATGATCATCATCATCTTTGTCATTGTCATCATGATTATCACAATAGTCATCATCATCGGCATAATCATCATCCATGTCATCATCATCACCATTGTCCTTGACATCATCATCTTGATTATTGACATTTTCATCAGTTATTCATCATTACCTTTGGCATAAGAAATAACATCTACCCAAAATATGTGATTAGTGGAAAAGGGTCATGGAGACACACACGATTTATGCATGACAAATAACAACTTATTTTTTAAGATGATCAACATCATCATTCTGATTGTACTCATCATCATTGTCATTGGCATCATCACCATCATCACCATTCATTGCATTGCCATCATAATCATCGGCAATGTCGTCATTGCCATTATCCTCCTCCTCCTCATCATCATCATAATCGTCATCATCATCATCATTGTCATCATTCTCCTCATTATCAACAACATTATCATCATCATCATAACCATCCTCAATATCATAATCATTATCCTCATTTTCATCTTCAACATCTGGGTGTAAAACTGGATAAAAACATGGATGCAAAAATGATGCAAACATGGATGCAACAAAAGTAGGCGTAAAAGTGGGCGCATAATGGGGTGCACCAAAAATGGATGCAAAAGGTGATGCAAAAGTGGATGCAAAAAATGATGCAATCATGGAAGCAAAACATGATGAAAAAAGTGGCGCAAAAGTGGATACAACCATGGATGTAAAATTGGATACAAAATTGGATGCGAAAGTGGATGCAAAACTAGATGTAAAAGTAGTCGTAACACCCAACGCAAAACCCGATGCAAAAGTGGATGCAAAAATGGATGTAAAAAGGGATGCAATAACTGATGTAAAATTGGATGCAAAAAAAGATGCAAACGTAGATGCAAAAGTTGAAGCAAAAGTGGGTGTAAAAGTAAGCGCAAAAATGGGTATGAATTGGGACACAAAAAAAGTGGATGCAAACATGGATTCAATAGTAGATGCAAAAAAAGATGTAAACATGGATGCAAAATGGGATGCAAAAAGGGATGAAAACATGGGTGCAAAAGTGGACTAAAAAATGGATGCAAAAGTAGATGCAAAAATGCCTGAAACAAAACGAGATGCAAAACTAGACTCAAAATAGGATGTAAACTTTGATGCAAAACTTGGCGCACGAAGGGATGCAAAAAAAGAAGTAGAAGTGGATGCAAAAGTGGATGTAAAAAAGGATGCAAAAGTGGATGAAAACAAGGGCGTAAAAGTTGAGGCAAACATGGGCGTAAAAGGGGGCACAACAAGAGTAGATGTACAAACTAGGCGCAAAATTAGGTGCAAAACTAGGCTCAAAACCTGTCGCAAAAATTGATTCAAAACCTGGCGCATAACTAGGTGCAAAACCCGGTGCAAATTACACCGCAATTTGCGCCAAATTTAGAAAAAGGATGCAAAAAATGCCTAAAATAGCACCAACCCATGAAATTGTGCCATTTTGTCCAAAAAATGAAGAAAAATACACTGAAAAATAGTGTAGACGTAAAAAAGGATGCAAAAAGAGATGCTAAATCCAGTTTTTGCTGTAGTGACACCTGCATCTTATTTTTCTAAGGATACTATTGTTATCTTGACTCTTTGTTTCTATCCACTAAATTATAAAATAATTTAGTGTTTTTACCTGCTATCTTCTCTTTTCCAATGTTGTCATTAAACATTTCCATGCTTGCATGCATTAAGTAGTCATCTTTATCAATCCTTGGATTGATCAACCAATTTTCTAACGTTTCTAACTCTTCATCGTATTTTCTGAGGTTAGAAATATTTTCTTCATCTTCATTAGTCAACTCTGCAACAACAAATTCCTTTATATACTGGTCACCCCTTTAAGATAATATAGTCTCATCTTGTGTCATGACAGATTTCTTCCCCTGTCTATCAACAACACCACTATTCAAATATGAAAGCGTCCTCTGTTGTTTATCTCCACGAGACCATGTCATCTCATCCTTCAATCCCAGAACAAACTTATGGCTTTGGTCCATGTCGAGAATGCATGGATACTCTCCTTCTTCTTCTTTTACCTATGGGACAAAGGCTCACAAGGTTCATCACATGTTATTCCTGCAGATATACACAATTCATTAATTTCAAAAATATTGAAATTTTTATCTCCCATTGACCCTATGATCAACATATTCTTTTGTTGATCTGAACTCTCCCAAGAGTTCACGAGACTTTCAACTAGTCCCTCTCTTGTACCATCTTTTTCTAAGATGATTTTATGTTCTTCTTCACAATAGTGAACATATTCTTCTGTCAATGGTCCAATTCTGATCTTTCCTTTATTCCTCAAAGCATCCATCCTATGCTTCACAGCCTGCATAGACATATCATCTAAGTGTTCTACAATACCTGCAGTCATACACCAATAATTAGTTTCAAAAACATGAGACTCTGATGTCCCTGTTGATATTTTCAATGGCATCCTCCTGTTGTGTTGGTCTGAACACAACATTGATCTTTCATCGTCACCTATTTCCTCAATAGTCTGACTTATATGCTACATAAAATATTCATATGGTACCCTTTCATATTTTATTACAACAGAATAATGTTATGCTGTTATGCTTTTGGAAAGCATATTTTCTTGTTCTCCAAACTTCATGACAGTCCAAGGAGGCTCTTCAACTTTTTCCTTCATCAGAATGTAATTCTGATTTTTTCATGTAGAAATGTCTTTGCACATTTCTTTTTCTTCCTTAATCTTCAAGTAATCTGCAATTGGATATGTTCATCCCTCAAGCAACTCATCAATGAGTTCCTTTTGTTGCATTACTTTAGACATTTCTTCATTATACTTGACTTCATCAAGTTTTAAGACAGTTTCAAAGACTTCCTATCCTCTGCAACAAATACTATAATCACAAACAAATCATTAGTCTCAAAAACATAAGACCTTTTGGTCTCATTCAGCCTCATAGTCATCTCTTCCATAAGTTTATTTGTACTCCTTACAAAATTCATGAGACTCTCAATTGATCTCTCTTTTTATGCTTCATCATCCTCTCCAAGCAAACGACCATGTTCAAGTTCACAATATAAAACCTCCATCTCATACTCAACTTCTCTGAGTTCTTTATTCAATCCAACAAACAACTTTTGGTGTAGCTTCAGCTGTAGTGAATTTCATATTACCTCCCTTTTCATTACCCAAACATACCTCTGGTTCTTTTCTTTAGCAGCTACTTGCATATGCTTCTCAAAGCACAAAATGTCTCTTGCTAACTCTAGCAATTCGTTGCTACATCCTTCTTGACTCTCTTTCTTCTTTCTTCTGCTGTGGTTTTTCTCTGAACCCATTCAATGAACTTCAGTAGTCATTGTTTATGTCTCCTTCTCCTCTTTTGTGAACTTCATCCTATTCACTTGTGGACTATAACTAAGCCTTCACCTCCACAAGTATCCATACTTGTATGCTATACCTCAACAAGATATCTCTCCTTGATCTTGTCCTTTTGGTATCTCCGGCCTCTCACTAGAACCTTTTGATCATATCCTTTGCTCTTCTTGGCTTCTGCAAGTCCCTTCCTCTTTTGAAAGCATGCACTAGTCCTCTCTTGTCCAACATCTATTGGATTTCTCAGGTTCTTCCACTACTTCCTCTTTCCTCTTCTCAAGAACTTCTTTGTTCTTTACTGCTTTCAAATCTTTCCTAGTAATTCATATAACCAAAGTTAAAATACAAACATCAATCAATCCATACCTTCAAACTTTTCACTTGTACAGTTGGCTGAAAATATCTCCATCGATATATTCAAAAGATCTTCTTCTTCAGGAACAAACTTGTTCTCTTACAATTATCCAAGATACCTGTTATCTTCAATGATCCTCTTCCTGATCTTTTTCATCTGTACTTTTCTTTCTTGTCTCTGGTTTATAGCCAATGTCTGCAATTTCTCCTACTGCTGAGCCTATACTCCTCCTCTTCAATATCTACTATGATCCCTTGCAAAAGACTGAGCTCAACACACTGACAATGATCAATCTTTAAATTCAATAACAATTTCCAGAAATTCTTTACCTTTGATTTCTTCAATTGCTCAAAAGTATTGTCAAACTCTTTTCATACACCATAACTCCATGTTTGTACCTATCAGATCCTCCCAAATATTTATTTTGTATTCTCCTGCAACTAATCATCAAATTTAACCACACATTCTCTGTCTGCAATTTAAATCAATTATAAATACTCTCACCTAACTAACCCTATCAATACAAATGTTATTCTTCGACTTTAAAAGGAATAGAAAATCAGAAATTGATTTACCTCTTGGCTCTGATAATCCTCATGCAGAATTCTTTTTCTGCTCGGATACCACTCTGATGTGACGCCCCTCTGTTTATAGTCTCTAGACTGACTATATGTCAATTTAGTCGGTTCTAAATTTAGCAGAACCACTAAATTAACTAACCTGGCCAAATCCCATGCAACGCTCTTTCGAAGAGCGGACTTCAATTTTTCAGTGAACCCAATTTCATAAAGTTCTACGTCCAGCCTCTGTTGTTATACTCTGGGCTATTGCACTGAGCAAAATGATCCTCATTCGTTGGATCTCTATCAACCCCAATCAACGACAAAAAATAGAACAAAGTAGATAGAAATTTAAAATTTCACAACCATCTAGATTATTAACCCACTTGCTAGTTGGATCTGTGAAATGGCTTGTGGACCTTTCGATCAGTGTCCCTACCAAATCAATGGTGGACTCCAAAAACAATGAAGCACATTTCATAAATATTTCGTACACATCAAAATTTTGATTGCCTGCACTAGTTCTCTCTGCGAAATAGTTGAGGACCATTGATATGTTTCAACGAAAAACCTCGTTCATTGATCTCAATCCTCTTTGCAACAATTAGTTTCCAATTTTGCATCATGGTTCCCTTTTTATCTTCCACGCTATTTCATTTACAAAATCTGTTCTTGGTTGTTGATCTTCACACCGCCAGATCTCCACCACGCAATCTACAGTCGTATGGATGATAAGGTTAGAAGTATCTAGGTGTAATTTCCTATTGCAAAATTCCTTCTCATCTGTAGATCTGGTTCTACCACAATCTCGACCATCAACACCTATACATACTTAAACTTTTTTTATCCATCGATCCTTGCAGTGATCAACCATTGTTCTAGAAACCTGCAACAAGGTTACTCTGCACATTTTCATTCATGAAATCCTAAATGGATTATTTATCCAACTCTCATTCGATCGATCGGAGAATCGAGCAATCGATCTTTGTTTCTATCTTTCTCAGAAGCCCTGAATTCGCACGCAAGCTTATTACTCATTAATAGAGGATTAACCAAACATTCAATTCATGAAATCACACATTCAGACAAAATTGAATTTACATAGAGATTATGCCAAAATATGCTTTCTTCATTCACACAATGAAACTGTACATACATAATTGTTTCAGAACCTGTGTTCTAATCTCCTTAGGTCCGATACATCTTTAATTGGCCTTGCTTGAGCCGAATTTACTCTGTTCTAGCTAGTCCTCCTACTTCTATATCTTCTTGTATTATCTCTATCTATGTATATGTTTTGATTCCTCGTAGGCTTACATATATATACAACAGGATTTATGAACCATTCTTGTTCAAATCCTCAATATACTCAACAATATGCTAATTAATTAAAACTCTCAAACCTACCCTATGACTCACTACCATTAGATGAGGGTTCTATTACATGACTCATCAATGACTCATCACTCACCTAGTGACTCACCCAAATGACTCACCATCATCTAGAATCACATATTTTACACAGGTTTATTGAAAGTGATGGTTCAAAGACTATCAATTCAGAATTGAAGACCTCTTCTAAGCCTGATCAAACATTGAGCTTGAAATTTGTATGGAGAGCAGAATGCTCCTACATCAACTTGTCTTCTAAGAAGAACGTGTTTCATGTAAAAAATGTTAAACATAAAACAATCATAAAAAATAAAGATAACTTATAGTTTCTGGGATTTATACCTAACGATTAGAATACAATAATCAATAAAAAATAATCCAACCTAAATGACAATAATCTCTATCATGCAAAGGTTATACAAATAGAAAAAAGAAAAGAAAAATTCTAACTTAGAATTAGATTTTTAAATCATAATTAAAAAATAAAGAAGAAAAAAAAATCTAACTTAGAATTAGATTTTAAAATCATAAATAAATTTTAGAGTCATAAATATGACTAACTTGGCCTCTTTTTTTACTAAGAAAAATAGTATTACATTGTATTGTAAGGAGAAACAAAATATATATAATAAAAAAATACACTTATATAATTTATATTAGGTCCTTGTGACAATTTTAGTTTCATCTCTGTAAACTTCACCTTGTCCTTTTATATTTCTTTTACAATATGTTCACACTCATATATTTAAATACTTGAGAATTACTCATGCATTTACCTTTTCTTCTTATATGATAATTAATTACGCATTGGCCTTTTGCTGCTGCACACCCATTTTCAAAATACAATAAAGCAATTTTGTTTTGTTGATATCAAGAAGAAATTTTGTTTGGTTGATATAAAAAATGACTAGCAATGCAACAGAAAAGCAAATGACTAGCAATGCAACAGAAAAGCAAATGAGAGCATATTATTACAAGAATTTTAATTGTGTGCCTTTAAAGACGAGGAACTTTATAGGCTTAAGCTCTCTCCAAATAGGCAATATTTTTTTTTGGAATTTTTCTTCGTTCATTTGGTGGATGTTGATTTTTATACAGTCTTCCAAGGATTTATTTGAGATATTAGATAAGAATATCGTAGATGTTATAGTATTTAATGTAATTTGGCTATGTAGATGGCTTTTTTATGACTATTTTTTTGGATTAAACCTTTTATCGAGTTAGTATGGGCTTTCAGTTTTTTTGGTGACTCAGTAACATGATAGTTGGATATGAAGGAAGGGAAGCAAACTATTTATGTTATTTATGTTTTTTAAAGGGAGCATGATATTTTTGACAAATATTCTATAACTTTGATTTTTTAAGAAATAACAAGTTATTATTTATTTTTATTGAAAAGTAAACTTCATAAAAGGTTATTCAACTTGTTTATTTAAAAGATAAAAATACTTTTAAAAAGACCAAAATTGTTGTTGGTATTAAAAAATTATGGATCGCCAAAAATTCTAAACTTGTTAAGGAATAAATATACTTTGAAAAGTCCAAATTAGTTGTTTGATATTAAAAAAATTATAAATTAGCAAAAATTCTAAATTTGTTAAAGGTGATTGTCTAAACTTATATCAAAATGTAAACTTATTAAGCTTATTAAGGAATAAAAAGTCTTTGGAGAAGTCCAAATTAATTGTTTCTTATTATATAAATTATGGATAAACAAAAGTGCAATTTTCTAAACTTAATTTATGATAGGTGATTTTCTATAGAACTTTATTTCAACATATGTAGGGAATTAAATTTGTAGGCTTAAGCTCTCTCCAAACAGGGCATAGAACCAATGGGCGTTTACATTTATTTATTTTTTAATAGGAATTCTTCTTCGGTCACTTGGTGGATGTTGGTTTTTATATATTTTTTTAAGGATTTCATTGAGAGATTAGATAGGAATATCGTAGATGTTATGGTATTTAGTGTAATTTGGCTTTGTAGATGGCCTTTTGATGACTATTTTTTTGAATTAGACTTTTTATCAAGTTACTATGGGCTTTCAATTTTGTCTGACTCAGTGGCATGCTAGTTGGATAGAGGGGAAGAGAAGCAAATTATATAGGTTTTTGTAGAGGGAGTATGTTATTTTTGACAAGTGTTTTATAATTTTGGTTTTTTAAGTAATAACAAATTATTGCTTTTTCTCATTAAAAAAATAAATCATTTAACTTGTCTATTATTTGCACCCGTACATATTTATGGCCACTGCAAGAAAGTCTGTAAAAAAACTCCATCTGAATATAGACACTAGGCGGGGGGTTGACACCGAGGTCAGGTTGTTCTAGTTTATTTAAGAGATAAAAATACTTTTTAAAAAACCAAAATTGTTGTTGGTATTAAAAAATTATGGATCCCAAAATTTCTAATTTTACTAAGGGATAGAAATTACTTTGAAAAAGTCCAAATAAGTTGTTTGATATTAAAAAAAAGTATGGATTAGTAAAAATTCTAATTTTATTATATGTGATTGTCTAAACTTATATCAAAATGTAAACTTAATAAACTTATTAAAGAATAAAAAGTCTTTGGAAAAGTCTAAATTAATTGTTTTTTATTATATAAACTATGGATAAGCAAAAATTCTACATTTATTATAGTTGATTTTCTAAACTTAATTTGTGATAAGTGATTTTCTATACAAATGTAGAATTTGGTTATACTTAAAGTGAAAAAGTCAATTTAAGTGATTTTCTATACAAATGTAGACTTTGGTTATACTTTAAGTGAAAAAGTCAATTCAAGTTTTGTAATAGTGCATTAACATTGTCATTTGAAATAATGTTTTTTTTTTTTTTTAAATTTAAAAGATCATTTTAAATGATTTTGGGTAAAAGTCTAAAGATAAAAATTTGAAAGTTGTTTATTTTAAGAAACAAAAAAAATAAAAATTTTAAAATAACTCTCGTATTAATAAAATTATTCTAATATGTATTTTTTAAATTTAAATGATTCTCTGAATGGAAGTTTTAAAAACTTCTTAAAAGTAGTTGACTTTCCAACAAAGGAAATCAAGCTAACCTACCAAGGAATCATTTTATGCCAAAAATGACCATACATGTCCAGAGTGTACAAGAGGAACAAAAGGGATCTTTCACATACTCAAAAAACCAAGAGAACCCAACAAAGAGTCCAAAATCATCAGTCCAAACCATTATACTTAGCAGACAAATCGATCTCTAGGCCTAGAAGAATGAAACCTAAATTAAGGTGGCAGAACCTAGGGATTTGCAGCCTCGCAAAGAGGAACATGGGTCGACATGTGCATAAGGGAATCACATTTATAAAGTGTTGAGATTGAACAATTAGGGTGGAACATGAGTTTTTTAGGGCATTCAATTCATTTATGCAATCAAAATGGAGTCTAAACAATCAAAAGTTATGATCTCTCCAAATATTAGATTGTTAAATTCTATCAATAATGGCGTAATAAGTCAAAATCATCTAATCTTCAGATAGCTCCATGAATAAATGTTGAATTTCAAAAATAGGGTAATGATAAAAAATACTTGCTTGACTTCAAAAATGCATAACTCACTTGTAAGACGGATTAGTGAGTAGATTTTGTAGAGTATAATGGATAGGTAGGGATTCAAATTGAATTGTGGTACCTTCAATTTCAATGTTGATTTCACCACATCCATAACTATTGAAGTTTAAAATGTCATCCTATTAGGGAACTGTAACAATGCGTTTTCTTAATCTGAGCCACATAATTGGATTTTGATAGTTATGTTGGGTTCAAAATACCCAAAATTGTATAGGTGGTTTTTTATGGAAGTTAAAATATCATTTAAGTTGGGATAAAAAATTATGTACAAAGTTTGATTTTAAATGAAAGTCTGACTCTCTTTTGGGACGATTGTCTACCATATTTAAATTATATTTGTTCATCTCGTATCTATTTTATATAGGATTTTAGGATATTAATTGGCATTGGCATGATTCACAATCACCTAGAATATTTTAATCCATGAAAACAATCCACTAACATCTTGAGCACATGATAGCCATTACTTAGTGAAAATGTCAAATTTATTTAAAACTTGGTTCTAAGTCAACCAATATTGCAAAAATCAAAATCTACAGCTCCCTAGAAAATATTGCACAACATTTTAAAGAAATTTAGAACTAGTTATTTCCAACAGATGTAACAATAAAGACTATAATACATGCAATGTGATGGGTGTAAGAAAGTGAAATTGTGAGGTAGACCACATTTTAAAAATGCAATTGAAGCAAAGTTTCATGATTATGTATCAAAATAGGAATATTAACCATGTATCCGATAAATATTATTTGTAGTTAGCAAGACACAAATGTCAAATAAACTAAAAAACAATGCCTATATGTAGACACTTGATTAAAAATTTTAAAGGGAGTCCCCAAGTCAGTTGACCTGGGGATTTTTTAGTCCTAAAAAAATGGAAACAAATTGGGTGAATCCATGAATCTCTAAAATGAAAGTATATTGAATGAACGAGTTAAATCAAGAATAAAGTTTACCGTATTCTAGTATATACCTTATTCCACATAGTGTGTTCCTTTAGAGACCCTATTTGATAACAAAATACCATAATAACTTGATTCCTAAACTATTAACTTGTTATTTGGAATCAAGGGTGGGACTAATGAAGCTTATTATTTAAATTATGATCCCAAGTTTAAGGTTCAACCCATGATCACAAACTTATTTAGATTAGTTTTTTGAGATTCCTCCAGGCCAACTTCTCAAATCCTCATGATGTTTCTCCACTACCAACCAGTGTCCACATTCCTAATAGAGTCACTCCATTATCACATACCTTTCCGCACTACCAAGGGACATCAATAGCCATGAAAATGTATCTTCATTTCTCCAAAATAAGTTGAACTTCATCTTCCATTCCTTCCCTTTAAAATTTTTCTTTAACAATAAATGGATGGGGAAGTAGTGGGGGTGATACCTATTTTTTAGAATTGATTAGTGAAGTGAACAATTATTTCGCTCACTCAATAATCACCAAAATATCTAGAATATCGGATAAGCCATAGGGAAAATGTATATTAATGGTTGTATAGATAAAAGATAATAGATGATTACATTGGTTGATGACCCGCCTATTAAATAAGGCTTGGGAATTGTGACTTGAAAGGTCATTTCCTTTCAATATTATAGTTAATTATTTTTATTATTAGTTATTTAATTATTATTTTATGTTCATTACATTGCCTTCCCATTAAGGGAATCTTGTCCTCAAAGATGTATCTGGCATTAATGTCTGATTTATTTTGATCTGTCATCTCAAAATTCTTTCCCTTTTGTATTTGTGACATTTGAGGAGATGAGCCGATACGAATTACGGATTCCCTAGGAGAATTGTCGCATCGTATCTACTGTGGTCCATCCCAGATCTATTTTTATCGAAACTTTGAGATCTTTTTGTGGGACAATTCGTCTCAATTGCTACTTAGTATGTTGATATTTTCGCATGTCCACATAAGTCTTCTGTGAATTTTCATTTTGACCCTGGTCAAAATGACAATTATAATTAGGATGTCTGTACGGTGTAGGTGTTGTCTGTTCTTCTTTCTTTTGGACTGTGAGGAAGACTGTCTTCACTTCCTCGATTTGATTTTTGGATGCATTTTTCTAGATTTGTGCTTCTTGGTTCTCCAATAGATTGTTATGATTCTCAATCTTTTCAATTTCATTCTACGATTTTTTTCAATTTCTAACTCCTTGATTTGGTTCTGTAGTTCATGATTATGATTATTTAGACATTGGTTTTCTTCTTGCTTTTCTGGTATTTTTCCTTCGAGGTCTTCACCGGAGTGTTCCCTCTTGCTACTATTTTTCATTTTTTTTATTTTTGTAATCAGGGTTTTGTTATGATTTCTTAATTTGAAAATTTCTTCAGAATTGTTGGATGTTGTTTTATTACTCTTTGTGATCTCTAGCTTGTGTTCCTTTCTAGAGTCACTATTTTGTTGTTGAAGAACTTTTATCTATTGTCGATACCGGTCGACCACTGATTCTGATCTTCTAATTTCTGTCGTATGTGTGTCGGTTCTTCATCTTTGTCGTTAATGATTTTGTTCAAGCGTATTATTTTTGTTTCATAATCAATTATTTCTTTCCTTATATCTTGAATTTTTTGTCTTTGATTGAAATCATTTTCGTCTTTTAATTTCTTAATTTGGGCCGACAATTTTTCTATATGATTGTTCTGGTCGGACATTTTTTGTTCCTTGTGCTCTTTTTGCATCTTATGTAATTTAATCAACATTTCTGATTTCGTATTTAGGTCTCATAACTCTTCATTGTCTCTCTGATAACACTTTAGCTTGGATTCTAATTTCTCTATTTGTCATTGCAAACCGAATTCCATGGTCGCTAATTTTTTTTTGATGATAAATGGCTATTGATTTCTTAACAAGTCTTCCTTGGATTTGGTTTCTTCAATGATATATAGACTTATTTTGGTTACGTTAAGTGACCCTCTTTTTTTTTTCTTTTTTTAAATAATTTTATTTTTTATTTTTGAACCTCTTTTTTTTCTTTCAAAAATAATAATTTTTATTTTTTAAATTATAAAATAATTATTATTATTATCTTTTTTTTATATTAAAGATAATGAGATTTTTTTAATGGTAATAATTAATTATATTAATTATTATATAAAAAAAATCTTGGTTTTTGATATGTTGGAGAACTAGGGTTTCTGCAATAATCATGGCGGCCGCCTAAGCTCAAGGAAGGGAGCCTCGGGTTCACTGATTCTTAATCAACCGGGTGCTGGTTAGTCTGGGGGTTCACCCCCAGCTATTGCTAGCTCTGTATAGATTCTGGTACCATTGTCAGGCTTTTAGATAAGGGTCAAGAGCATCACATTGGGCAGAGTGGCAACAATGGGGGACTTCACAGGAGGGGGCCCCAATGTCATGACATTGGATCCAAAGACCAGTAAAGAAATGGAGAAGGATGGTCCAGCTGCAGAAAATACAAAAGGATCAGGAAGCAAAGCAGACAAAGGAAAGGGACAACTGAATAACGCCAAGAAATGCATAGCAAAATCCAAATAAATCCCATCACTGCAAATCAAAGAGGATGGATTTAGAGCGCATATTCAGCATATGCGCAACCACTCTCTCATAGGAAATTTTGTCAGCATTTGGCCCTCGGAGAAAGCACTGCTATGGTGGATCAATGTAACATGAAAACCATTAGGGCACTTTGATGTTCTCCTAGGCGTGAAAGGCTTCTTCGCAGTAGTCTTTCTCAACCTGGAAGATCAAAATAGAATATTCGAAGGGGGGCCTTATTTATTTAATTCCGCTAGGTTATTTATCAAGCCATGGAAAGAAAAATTTAATCTAGACACTGAAAACCTCTCATTCATCCCAATATGGATTCGACTTTACTCACTCCCATCGAAGTACTAGCATGAGAACATTCTAGAGGCCATAGGCAATGCCATTGGAGAATTCGTGAAAGTGGCCGACCAAACAAAAAAATGAGGTTTACCTCATATGCACGCATATGCGTATACCTGAACATCACGAATGAGCTATCAGAGGGAATCAATCTATGCTGGGAGGATGAAGACTGGTACCAACCTATCAACTACAAGAATATCCCATTCCGATGTAGGAAATGCCATGCGCAAGGGCATCTTTTCAGGGATTGTTTGGATAACAAAGCAAGCACACAACAAAAAGGCAAGGAAAAGAAGGATGAGGATGGGTTCTCCAAGGTCATGGGACGGAAAAGAATGGCCAAAAGACACCATGCATTAGAGGTAAATACTACTGCCAGCCCTTCCAACCCTTTCGAGATACTCCAAAATACTAACGAAAAGTCTAATAAAGAAAATGGAAATGCAAACATCGTTAAATAAAATAACAATGCCTCCCAAGAAAACGACGAGACCCTTCAGGATATGGCACTACAGGATGAAGAAGAAAAAATAGAGGAAATGGACCTTGGTGAACTCAACCTAGATGAACTAGAAAAGGAGTTTGAAGATCCATTTAAAGGGATCATACCTGCACAACAGGTAGTACTATTAAAGGAGGCGATAATAAATACCAAGAGGGGCAAAAAAAGCAAAACACTAGGAGTAATCCCTAACAGTTTAGGAACAAGAATCCATGAAACCATCAAGAAGGTAGGGAATGAGGAAAGAGGTAGAAGAAGCAATCAACAGAGGATCAAAGACATTGGAGAAAATTTAGTGACCTCGGGACAATTCCCGACCATTGAAGCATATTTCTCACAAGTCAATAAACCCTCCCAATGAAACTTATTTCTTGGAATATCCGAGGGTACAGGGCACCTAGGAAGAAAATAATACTAAAAAATAAAATTGCAACAGAGAGACCAACAATTATTTTCATTCAGGAAACAAAATGCCTAGAAGATAGCTTCAAAAGCATGGCTAGCAAAATATGGAAGCATTGCAAAGCGATAGCCACTGACGCTCTAGGAGCAGCAGCAGGTGTAGGAATCATTTGGGACCCTTCCACTATCTCACTCTCCAACTTCATGGCCACCAAATTCACCATCTCAGAAGAGTTTCATATTTTAGGCACAAGCACGAAAGGATTTCTCACCAATTTTTATGGGCCCTTAGCACTCACAAACAAGCAAAGATTCATAAACTTACTAAGAAACATGTGTCGCATGGTAGGAAGCAGACACTGGATCATGGGGAGCGACTTCAACCTCATAAGGAACCTATAGGAGAAGAAAGGAGGAATTAGAGCTTTAAATCCAACTTGAAAAGATTTTGACAGTTTCATAGAAGAAGCTACGATGGTTGACCTAAATATGGACAATGGATGGCACACTTGGACCAATAAGAGGTCTGGCGAAAGGCACATAGCATCCAGGATAGATCGCTTCCTTATATCTGAATCAATCCTGATTGGAGAAGTTGATATAGCAGCACATGTTCTCCCAACCGCGGGCTTGGATCACTGGCTCAGAAGTCTACATTGGTGCAGATAAGAAAGAAAAATTTGAATACCATTTCACTTCGAGAAATTATGGCTCAATCACAAATACTTTCAAACCCTTTTTCAAGCAATGGTGGGTAGAGTTCACACCTCCGGATGGCACTCTTATGTTCCAATTTCAACAAAAAATTAAACACATCAAAGCATAGGTCAAAACATGGAACAAAGGTTTTTTTGGAAACATTCAGACAGAAAAGGCGTGATTGGAGGAACACCTAACATATCTTCAAATATTTATCATGCAAGAAGGTTACAACGAGGATACAAAAATAGAAGAGGCAAATCTCCAAGAAGAGCTGGACAAGAGGGAGCAACAGGAGGCGATGCTATGGGAATCCAAGGCCCGTAATAAGAGGCTAGTGGAAGGGGAAAGGAACACTAACTTCTTCCACAGAACCACTATCCAAAACAGGTAGATCAATAGGATCTCAAGGCTCAAAGACAAAGAGGGCAATATTCTAGAAAATCATCATGATATTGAGACCACACTCCTCAACCATGCAACAACATCATGGAAGAGCCTTAGATTGATAGAACGGTGGCCCAAGAAAAAGTCCTGTCAAACATTCTTAGGCTGGTCAAGATGAAACAAAACCAACTTCTAACTAGACCAATTGAAATGATGGAACTAGAGGAAGCAATTAAACAACTAAAAGACATCAAGGTGCCCGGGCCAAAAGGATTTACCACCAATTTTTTCCACACTTGCTAGGATATTATCAAAGAAGAGGCTTTAGCAATTGTTGAAAACTACAGGCGTACAGGTGACCTCCTCAAATCCTTTAATTCAACCTGCATTGCTCTCATCCCCAAGGAGCATGATGTCGATGTCTCAGGTAATTTTCGTCCCATTGCTCTATGCAATGTCATTTTCAAAATCATCACCAAAACCATTGTGAACCATCTTAATACCCTTATCCCTGGTCTCATCTCCAAAGAACAATCTAACTATGTAGAGGGCCATCAAATCTTGGATGGCATCATTTTAACTCATGAGCTTGTTCACTCCCTGAAAATCACCAAATTTCCTGGCGTCCTTATAAAGCTCGATCTTTCTAAGGATTTTGACAAAATCAATTGGATCTACATGACCAAAATTCTCCTGGATTTTGGCTTTGGTCCCACCTGGGTTCGCTGGATTCTATGCTTCACCTCCTCGGCTTTCTTTTCCATTCTTATCAAAGGTGCCCCCTCCCCCACCTTTAGGCCTTCTCTTGTGAAGCAACTGAATTTGGTTTTCCATTAGTTGAATCCAACTATCATTGTAATAATGAATATGAATAATAATAATATATTAGATGATGGATAAAATGTACAATAAGCTCACCTTTTATATGGCTTGAGCCAACATAGTGAAGGGTTACACCCTTTCACTAGTAACCTAATAGTCTAATTAATATTGTATTTTATATTTGTTACATTGCCACTCCCTTTAAGGAAGCTTTGTCCTCAAAGCTTAAGTATTTTCCTAGTGTCGTTCTTTATTCTGACTCAGTGTCGGTATTAGAATCGGACGAGATCTCTTGTGCAGAGACTTGCACTTCCTTTCCATTGATGATTTCGCACTGTATTGTCTCATTGTTCCTACATTTATGACCATGGGTCCAATCATCACCGCATCGATGACATATGTTTTTCTTCTTTTTCTTTTTATTATCAGAGTAACTGTTAGATGACTTTGATCTATTTTCCATTTCGTAGGCGTATGATTGAGGTTTGTGGCATTGATGGCCGGGAGACAAAGTATCTGCATAGTACCTACATTGTGTCTCTTTTTCTTGTTGATAATGGCTATCGCCTTTTGTTTTTATTCCTTCCAATTTGCGTTCTGTGGATTTTGCTTACGTCTTGCTACTTCTACGTTAGGTATGTCATGTAACTTTAACTCTTTTTGGAGGTGTGGTTTAAGACCTCCTAAATAGGTTTCGAGTCTTTGCTTGTCAGATAACCCAAATACTCATGTTGATAAGGATTCCCATTGATGAGTGAATTCCTCAACGTTTCTGACTTGCTGTAGTCTGGTAAGTTTACTGAAAAATTCATCTTCTTTGATTCCTTGAAACCTATTAAAAAAATCATTTTTGAACAAGTTCCAAGTGTAGGTAAAATTATCTCTCTTCCACCATGAGTACCAATTATAGGCGTACCCTTCCATATGCATTGATGCATATTTCACCTTCTCCTCATCAAATTGAATGTTGTAAATGTCAAAGTATTCTTCTGCTTTGTTTAACCAAGCAACGAATTGGTCTTCACTCCCATTTTATTTCGACAACTCTATTTTTGCCTTAGGGGGGTACACTTTGTAAGGACGACGTTGATTTCCTTTTGCCTTATGGTTTGATGGTGGCTCGGAACTACTAGACGATGAAAGTGACATATCTGAATTGCTTCATTGTTGGCGGTGATTTTTAGTTTTTATTTTCTCTACTATTTTACTTATAGCATCTATTTTGTTGTTTAATCGTGCCTCCATATCTGGCAGTACTTGTGTTTCTATCTCTTGCTTAAGCGTCGCATTGTTAATCTTTATTTATTTTTGCAATTCTTCTTGATTCTTTGCGAGTGTTTCCTGGGTGGCAACATGAAATGAGGCATCTACATGTCTGGACTTCTGATGTGGCTCGGACTGGGTATGAACCTTTGTAACATCTCGATTAATGTATTATGGTTCTACGTCATGGTGCTCATGTTCTGTGTTATGGTGTTTATGTTTTGCATCACGGTACTCATTTTGTCATCCAAGTCTCTTTTTTTTTGTTTAGGATGTCAAGTTTGTCGTCGAGCCTCCTTTATAGTACCACAACAAGCTTGTCTTTGAGTAATGTTTTGTTATTTTGCATCTTTTCCTTCACGCATTTTAGGTCAGCGGCAAGGGACCTTATGTCCTTCTCCATTTTTTCGATTTGCTCTTTTATCTCTGCCATGGTCTTGGGCCTTGTATGCGGAGGTGTGTATTTCAACGCTATTTTGGATAATAATATATTAATTAATTAATTAATTAATATTATTATTATTATTATATATTCTTTTTATAAACTATATTATAGTTTTTATAATTTTTTTTTTCAAACAAATATTATAATAATAAATATAATATTTGATTTTTTTTTTAAATATTTTATTATAATATATTTGAAATTAATATTATATTATAATATTATATTTAAAATAAATATTATATTTTAATTTTTTTTTTGGTTTGTTTTTTGTGCAGGTCGTCGTGGAGGTGGGAGTTAGGCAGCGCGGAGGTATAGCGCAGAAGGGAAAATGGAGGAGGGATGGAGGCGAGAGGGAGAAATGAGGAGGAGGTGCAGAAGATTGGAGGTGCATGGTGGATGGAGGCATGAGTGTGGTTGGAGCGGAGGCTTGGGAGGGGCGAGCAGGCGTGGGACCACGTGGGAAGATGGTAGGAGGGAGGTGTGAGAGGAAATTGCTGGAAGGTGAGGAGGCGACACACTAGACAGTCTGAGGATGAGAAAGGAGGAGGTAAGCGGGGTTGAGCAGTAGAGAGGCGGATGAAATGCAACAGGGGAGGAAACCGTGGAGCAGGAGAATGGTGGATGAGGGAGAAAGGCAGGTGGGTTGTATTGGAGGAAAAGCGATCTGAAGGGTGATTTGGAGGAGTAATGACGTGTTTGGGGAGAGTAGGCCATAGACAGGAGCATGCAAGAGAGTAGAGGATGAGAGAGGGAGGGGACTTGAAAGGATGAAGGGATAGGTGCAAAGAGACACACGCGAGAGTGGTGGCATAGAGTGTGAGGGGAGAATAGAGCTAGTGGAGTGACGACGGTGCAGAATGGTGGTCGCAGATGCAACCGTAATGAGAGAATGGAAGAGGAGTAGTAGTGTGGAGCAATTGGGAGAAGTGTTTGCAGGATGAAGGTGTTGGGGCGTGAGGGAGCGGGAAGCTGTGTAGTTGGGGAAGCATGCAGGTGGTGTAGAGGGAAGCATTGGAGATATTGGAACGTAGAAGAGTGTGGAGGGGGATAATTTTTTAGGAGAGAGGGGAGTGGAGTGAAGTGCAGGGTAGCAGAAACTATTGTACAGGAATAAACACCTTATAACCGAAGGTCTGGGGTTACCAACATACTCTTAAAACTTGCAAGCAATCAACTTTAGAGTACAAAAAGGAAACAAGAATATAGGATAGACTCACCCAATTCATGACAGTTGATCCTAGCTTTGTCCTCTTCCACTCTGCTTCTCCTCCAAAGCTTTCAGGGATGTTTCTCCTTCACCTGTAAAGAGAAAATCCACCAAGTGCAAGCTTATACATGTATATAGGGAAGGTTAGATAAACAAGATATAGAGTACTTAATCATAAATATTTATCAAACCATTATACATGAAAGACATTCAAAGCACATTTGGAAGAAGGATTCTCTTTATTAACAATAGTGAATGAGTTAAGATTACAACCCAACGCTTGAGACAAGGACTCCTCTGCAACCAAAGGATTTTGAATTCCGCTGCTCCAAAGACTTCTGAATAGACACCACCAACATAACTTTGCTCTCCAAGTATGATTGATTAATACCCTCCCCAAGGTCTTTATTTATACTTAGTGAAATAAGGCAGTTTCGAGGGTTGAGGAGGTTGAGACAGTTAAGATGGCTATAGTTAAGGGCTTAACAAATCTCAAATAATCACGATTTATTATTTTTAATGTCAAAGGAAAGCGTACACGGGTATTAATACTGGAAACCCGCGTATGACACGTGAGTTTCTCTAAGGGAAGCCCGCGTATAGATTTGTATGCGGGTTGCAATTACAAATAACCGCATACAGTATGCGACATGCTGTAGGAAAAGTTGCATATGTACGCGGGTTGTATATAAGCAAAGGCGCGTACAACAATTGACATGTTCAAAGGTAAAAATGGCAAGCTGGATGGATAATGAATGTATTTCATAACATGCCCATCTATAGTTTTTAGGCAACCTTCAATCCATAAATGTCCTTTTGTGTTCCAACATAGGAAATTCCAGCACTCGGACGGAGAAGTTCCATTTGGGTGGATAACAGATGCCCCCTATTGTGTGAGATCAGAGGGAAGCGATGGCCGAAATACATTATAATATTTATCTTTCGAGAACTCAGAAATCCAATGGAGCAGAGGTAGTACCTGAAACAAATACATAATAATGTCATATACAAAGTCATATCTGAGGATGCTATATTCAATATACCGGAACACTAGCTCCTTTACAATATTTGAGTACATCATATGATACGGGTACAAAACCACGTATATTACAAAGGTGGATCGAAGCCATAATATACAATAATGATGAGTCTTCAAAGATATGGAAGCTGTGTACATAAATGGAACATAATCTTGTGCAACTTAGTCCATAGGTAAGGAACTAAGGTCTTCATAAACAATCCCAAAGAACCAGTACAATCCAAGCCATGTGAATAAATGTAAGCTAAAGTCGAATATGGAAAGAATTCAACAGTTTGTCAATCAATAGGTGATAATAGATAACTGAAGCAAAGGAATCCACCAATGATAAAAGTGAATCCTGATGTACCATCGTCAAAACTCTAGGTCTTCGTCATCAGGAAGAACTGAAACGGAACCATGCTGTGATAAGGAAGGCAATAGATCCTCCAACGGATCACAAGAGTGACTAGGAACTGGGAAAAAGAAAGGAGACACAATAGATAACAGATACAACAATGATGGTATCAGGGTAAAAATCAAACATTGGGTTGAATCCTTGAACAATGAGCACGACACAGAGATGACCCAAGGCAGATTTTAACTCATAGATAGAACAACTAGACTTATCAGTCATTTAGGAGACATGATCAGATTCCCCAAGTATAACAGACAAGAGGAGGAGTAGTAAACTCGAAGTAATAGCTGAACTGAAAGTGAACACTGAGACATGGGTATTGAAAAAAAAAGAAGAGTGCTATGTTCAAGGATGACATGCTACCACTAACTGAAAATAAGAGAAAACTTCTTCCTTACCTTCCCTATTAAATTTTAACAAGTCCAGGAAAGTCAACTCGGATCCTTGTTCATTTTTTAACAAGCTTGAAGAGAAGAAAATAATGCTTGATAGTGTCACTGATTCGTGGATTTAACGAGCCCGAACTAGTACATGCTCAATGGTGTTTTCATAGTTTAGAGAGTCTGAAAACTCCAAAGAAGACTCCAAGGGGGTCCTTTTTCATCCAATTTAGTCTCCTGAGGCCGAAAAAGTATAAAACAAACCACAAAAGAACTCTCTTAGCTTTCGAAGAAGAAAAGGTGCACCTTTTTTGTACTTAGTCAGGAAGGTCTGAAAAAGGTTAAATTACCACCTACCCAACACTCCTTCAAAAGCAACATATAGCCTAATTTTTACGAGTGTGAAGGAAGGCAAGATCACTCAGAAATATCCATTTGATTACGAGAAATGGGGCTTACAACAATAAACTCAATTCTTTGTTCTTTAGGGTTTAACAAGCATGACAAAGAAATAAAGTACACTCAGAATCTTTTTCATGTTTTGGTCCATGTTAGAATATAATCCGTTAGGGATTATAATATTGTAAATAAATAAATAGGAATAGTTGGAAGCCGAAAAGGCTGGACGGAAGGTTAATCAAACCGTCACATGAATGTATAAATGCATGCTTAGCCATGAATAGATTAATCAATCGGGAGTTATACCTAACAACTGGTATCAGAGCAGGGCTGTCTGCATAACTCCTGCTGCATTTCTGCCCATTCCTGGCATTCTGCTTGCTTGCCAGATTGCTCCATCAGTCTGCCAGTCGAGTAGCATGCAGTGTATGCGTTACTCCTCCTTCTGCTGCGTTTATTCTCAGCTA
>LPNX010139197.1:3203-164201 GCA_001517045.1 Pseudotsuga menziesii | reverse complement strand
CATACTGAAATAAATTACTCTGCTATTATGAAATGCATAACTACATCTATTCAATTCAGTCTCTTATCATTTTCTTCATCTACTTTAAATACTCTGTCTGTGCTGGAGTATGGCCTGGTCCTTCCCGGTGTGGAAAAACACAGATTATAATTATTTTTCATCTTAACACATTACTATTTCAGATTTATTCCTTCAGTAGTATAAAAAATTACTAACTCTAACATTTACAACTAAATATTTAACATTGATTTAATAGTCAGATTTAGATTTAACTATCTAACACAGTAAAACAAAATAATATAGAACCTGATTAGGATAGACAACAACAGCGTTAGGAGACCGTTCCTCCCTACCAACTCCTGGGGAGCGCTCAAACAACGCTTCCTCAGGACCCCTGAGCCTGTTCCTGGTCTTCTTGGCTGAGAACTGGGGGAGCATGCAAACAATAGACTAGTCCAATGACTCAGTAAAACACTCTGCACTCAGCAGTAAGATCCTTCAGCTGAAAAGATGCACTAGATCACTTAGTAGTTATCCCCTCAAACTCTTTCCACAATTCCCTTCCATTGAATTTCTCTGAAGTACATTCACCTGAATGATCACTTCTCTAGAATGAGTATCCTCAGCTCTCTTCAATGGGAATTTTTATAAATATTTCCTAGGTATTTTGGGTCAGTTGTCATTAATTGAGCCACCTACTCTGATTCCACTTTCTTGGGGAATCATGACCCCAAATGTAGGGAGGTTGCCACTTGCAACAGTTGAAAGTGGTTTGAGGATGCTTCCACATGTTTGTTTTCTCTCCACCCAGTCTCCTCCACCAATTTGACTAATAAACACTCTTTTAACAGCTCTCCTAAGCTGTTGTCTCCACCTTTATTTATTTATAATTAAAATATTCAGAATTACATTAAATATCCTTGACTCTGCTGAGTCATCACTTACAACTTAGCATAAAATTTAACATATTGTCCTTAAATAAAAATCAAATCAAATAATATATATTGTCCTTAAATAAAAATCAAATCAAATAATATTGTTTTTGCAAAATTGGGGCATGTGACATACACACCCCCTTAAAATATAACATCATCTTCGATGTTATTTATTCTTCATCCTTAGAATTTCCTTGGAACAGAATTGGATATGCATCTCGCATATTACTTTCCAATTCCCAGGTGGCTTCCTCTGGACTAAGGTGCTTCCATTGCACCTTCACTTGTCCAATGGTGCGGTTTTGAAGTGTGATCTCCCTCGGCCCGAGGATACAATCCGGTTCCACCAGAAAATATCCTTCTGGTTCCACTTGTACATCATTCCAGTTAACAACTTGAGTAGCATCATGAACATATTTCTTTAATACAGAAATGTGAAAAACATTATGTACTCTTAAATTTGGTGGTAATGCTAATTGATAAGCTACTTGTCCAATCCTAGACAGTATTTCGAATGGACCATAGTATCGAGGTGCTAGTTTTGCACAACTGCCCAATCCGATTAGAGGAAATTTGGGGTCTAAAATGGGCCTTATAAAAAGCTGTGCCATGGATGAGCTGTATTGAGTTGAATTTTTAAACCAATAGAATTTCAATATCTTTGGTCAACCATTATGGTTGAGTTGGACACATAATGCTTATGTGTCATATTTTTATTTGACAATAGCTAACTCCATATCAACCTCACCTTGGTTGAGTTCTTGAAAAGACCACCTCGAAATAAGATAAATAAACTTTAACTAATAAATATAGAATATTTTATTTGATCACTACTTCCAACTCTTCTAAAACATAACCTTTGCATTAATTAAAATTGTAGTGGAAGCATTTTGAAATACTAAGAAAAATTTTTAATTAATTTTTTAAAAAGAAAACTAAATAATATTTAATTTTAAATAGACTTATCTTGAAATACTAAATAAAAGATATTTATTATTTTTAATATTATTAAATAATATTTAAAAAATAAATATATTTAATTATTACATCCAAAAAAAATTAAAAAATTAAATACTAACAAAATAAAAAATAAAAACTATTTTTAATGTTGCTAAAATTATAATAAAAGTTGATTTTACTTTTTTTCTCTCTTACCTACATAACCATTAAATCACAATTTTTTTTTATATTAATATAAAAAATAATATGAATATACATAGTTTAATGTTTTTTTATTTTATGTGATGTAATATTTTTTATATGAATTAATATAAAATTTATATTAAAAAATAATAGTGATTTTTTTATTTTTTTAATACTATTATAATTATGTTTTTCATTATAAATGAATATATTTGAGTTTTACATTTATTAAATATATAAAGTAGTGGTCTATTCATTTAAAAAAAAAATAATATAAAATTCAAAAGTTTCCTATCGTTTATTATGTGTGCACAAGAATCTAAATATTTCAATAATATTGTTAACCAATATCTCTTAACTCTACATTAACTCAATATAGTTGTCAACTACCATTAATGAGATGATTTAGGTCGACTTTCATTAGATTTTCATTAGATTTAATCTGACATGGCATATTTGTAGTGTGATGTGGTTTTTATTATTATTTTCTTTAAGAGGCCCATTTTAGACCCCAAATTTCCTCTAATAGGCTTAGAGAGCTCTTTTTGGGCCTCACCTTGATGAACACATATTCACCTACCTGAAACTCCTTTGGAGTTCTTTTAAGGTCTGCTTGACTTTTCTGTCGATCCTGTGCCACTTTCAGATTACCTTGTACCTGTTTTACAATTTCTTCCATTTCCTTTAACAGTTCAGGACCTAATACTAATCTATCCACCAGATTACTCCAAGAGATAGGAGTATTACATTTCCTTCCATACAAAATTTTGAAAGGAATAAATTTGGCTGATGCTTGATAATTATTATTATAAGCAAATCTACCAGATGCAAATAATCCTCCCATTTACCTGGCTGGTCTTTCACATACATTCTTAATAAATCTTCCAGTATTTGGTTTACTCTTTTAGTTTGTCCATCTGTTTGAGGATGGAACGAAGTAATAAAATTTAATGTAGTGTTTAATCCTTTAAACAGAGATTTCCAAAAGTTACCTATAAATTTGGGATCTCTATCTGAGATTATGACTTTTTGTACTCCATGCAGTCGAAAAATTTGTTTTAGAAAGATATCAACTATGTTTGCAGCTTTATATGTAGTTTTAACAAGTATAAAGTGAGCTGATTTACTGAACTTATCGACTACTACCATGATAGAATCATTTAGATTCTGATTTCTAGGCTATCCAGTAACAAAATCGACAGTAATTATCTCCCATTTCTAGCTAGGAATGGGTAATGGTTGAAGTAGGGCCAGCTAGGTGTTGATGTTCAGTTTTCACCTGCTGACATTGAAAACACCTAGCAATATATTCTGCTACTTCAGTCTTCATATTTGACCAAAAATATTCTTTTCTTAACATAGTTATAGTCTTTTGATAGCTTGGATGACCTGAGTATGGAGTTTTATGAATTTCATCCAAAATTAACAGTTTAACTTTAGGTACGTTAGGTACATACATTCTGTCTTTATATAGTAAAAATCCTTTTGCATTCAAATTGTACCCTTTACTTAAGTTTTCTGTTGGATTTTCTTTCGTTTTAGCTTGTAAATTTTGGTAACTTTCATCCTGTTTTATTCCTGCTTTAAGCAGTTCATCCAAATCTGTAGTATAAGTGCTGATAACTGCTACAAAATTCAGCCTTGCATTCCTACTTAATGCATCAACAACTTTATTTTCTTTACCCTTAATGTGCTGAATTTCAAAATCATACTCGCTTAGAAAAGCTAGACACCTAGCTTGTCTGGCATTTAAATTAGGCTGATCTAACAGATACTTTAGTCCTTTATTATCAGTCATTAAAATAAATTTTCTACCAATTAGGTGATGTCGCCACATCTTTAGAGCATGTATAACAACAATTAATTCCAGATCATAAGTTGCATAGTTCTTTTCATGAATTTTTAATTTTCGAGACTCATAGGAAATAACATGCCCCTCTTGAGTCAGAACACCACCTAAACCATCATTGCAGGCGTCAGTGCACACTACAAATTCTTTATTTGGATCAACTATTCTTAAAATAGGTGCGCTGGTTAATAAAGTTTTTAACTTTTTAAAGCTTTCCTCGCATTTCTGGTTCCAATCAAACTTCTTTTCTTTCTTCTGCATGTAAGTTTTAAACCTGTATAGAGAAGCAAAACATATAGATTATTTTAAGCAAAATAGATATCAAAACACATCATTCACACATAAACATAGAGATTTACCCTGGAAACCCTTAACCGAGAAAACCAGAAAACCTTGGAGCCACACCTCCTATTTTCTCTTTATTACATTATGAGATCCTCACAATACAAAATATAGGTATTCCGCAAAATCCAAATACCCTAATCCGTTAACCCGGATTAGAAAAAGACTCCAATCCCTTAACTAGGATTAAGTTACATATTTTTAGACAACTTCTAAAAATAGCCACAACCAGCTATAAATAGCCATAAAATCTATAAATAGCCAAAAAAATTTGCTCGCTACACTCGTATCGGAAACGGCCTAACGGCCATTTCCATTGAAGATGACTTTAGGATCGTTGAGTTACAGCGCTAACATGCGCACCTCCCCTCCATACACACATGCAAAGAATATAACATATACCCAACACCGCAAAGAAGTTATCGGATTTGTGATCCTTGAAAAACCTTCAATGAACCTCCGGTAGTAACCGGTAATTCCCATGAAAGATCGAACATCAGTTACATACTTAGGAACTGGCCAATCTTCGATCGCCTTTATCTTTTTGGGATCTATTGAAATCCCTTCCTTGGTAACCACATTACCTAAGTACTGAATCTTATCCTTGAAGAAATCACATTTACTAAACTTTGCAAAGAGTTGATGATCTTGTAACTCTTGCAAAACAAATTTTAAATGTTCTTTATGTTCTTCTTTGGTTTTTTAATAGATTAATATCTCATCGATGAACACGACTACAAATTTATCTAGATACTTATGCATAACATTGTTCATTAAGCACATAAAAATAGCTGGGGCATTAGTAAGCCCGAATGGCATGACGACAAACTCGTAATGGCCATATCGAGTTCTAAAAGCTGTTTTAAAAATGTCTTTATCTTTAATCCTAACTTGATGATATCTAGACCTTAAATCTATTTTTGAAAACACTGTGGCTCCACGTAGTTGATCAAAAAAATCATCTATGCGAGGCAATGTGTATCGATTTTTAATGGTCATCTTATTCAATTGACGGTAATCTATGCAAAGTCGCATGGTTCCGTCCTTTTTCTTAACGAAGATGACAGGTGCTCCCCAGGGAGACACACTAGGTCGAATATACTTTTTATCAATTAATTCTTTTAATTGTGACTTTAATTCGTTAAGTTCAAGTATGTTCATTCGATAAGGGGCCTTTGAGCTAGATACTGCACCAGGTACCATCTCAATGGTAAAATTCAATTCCCTTTTCGAAGGTAGTCCCGGAATTTCTTCCAGAAATACATCAACATACTCTCTTAAAACTGGTATGTCTTCCAATTTTAATTTATCTGTCTTATTTAAATTCTCCTCATTAGTTATTGTTACTGCATAAGTTTTGCAACCCTTCCTAACAGCTCTCTTAAGCTGTAGAGCAGAAATCTACCTTATAGTAGTTTTTCTTGGGATTCCTCTTACCCTTACGGGTTTTCCATCACTGTTTATACATGTAAAAGTTTTATCATAACAGTTTAAAATTACCCTATGTTGTTCTAACCAATCCATACTGATGAGTAAATCATAAGAACCAAGAGGTAATACATTAAGCTTCACAACAGTTTCAAAATGATCCATAACTACTGCACATTCTTTTACAAAACAAGTTACCTTTCTTTTAGCACTAGTGGCTAATTGAACCAACCAAGAATTTTCAAAATTTTCAATAGGTAACTTACATTTTTCTACCATTTTGGGTGCAATATAACTGAGACTAGCTCCAGGATCAATTAAAATAGTTATATGGGTTTGGTTTATCATACCTTCTACTTCCACCATGGAAGTTTGATATTCTGCTTGTCGATTCTCCAAGGCTGCATTGATTTTGGGCATGGTCCTCGCTAATTCTCCAACAGTCATCTCCTCTTGTATGGTATGAATATTATTGACATTCTTTTTCCGATTAGGACAAACTGAAGCATAGTGTAGGCTATTACACTCCCAACACTTTATAAGTTCTTCGTGTTCAAAGTTATTGGTGTAATTACCATGGTTATTAACAAATTCTTTACCCTTGTAATTATTTTGATTGCTTGGTGAATTATTCTTATTTCCTTGGAAATTCTTGTTAGGAAAATTTCTGGCCTTATTTTTCTTAGAATTTTTGTTGGGCACAAAATATTTCTTCTTTTGATCATACTGATTATTATTCTTCTTGGCCTTCCAGTTGGCCATGCTTTTCTTCTTTCGATTATGTTCATAACAGAAGTTGGCTTTCCTCATAGCTTCTTCCAAAGTCTTTGGATTGTTATATTCAATCCCGTCCTTAATATGATAAGGTAGACAGCTGAGGAATCACTGTACCTTTGGTTTTTCATCTACAAGGTATGGCACATACCTAAGTAGACTTAAAAATTTGTTGTTTAGATCTTTCGTTGTCATTGATCCTAATTTAAGCTCATAGAATTCTTTTGCTCCCTCCTCATAGTATTGCTCAGACATAAATTTCTTTTTAAAGTACCTCTTGAAGGTACTCCAATTTACATTCTTCTCTTTTATTCCCTTAACTCTCTTCAAGTCCTACCACCAAATGTCAGCCTTTCCTGAGAGATTTTAGATATCCATTCTAGCCTTTAATTGGTTAGAATAGTTATATATCTGGAATTACTTCTTCATCCCAGATAACTAGGATTCTGCTTCCTCCCCCTTCTCAGTATCTCCATTGAATGTTGGTGGTTTTATCTTTTCGAATCCCCCAGAAATTTCCTCATAAGGTTTGTATTTCCTCTTTTTAGTATAATGATTGTCATCACTACTATCACTAGTACAATGCAAATTACGTTGTTCACCAAACACCTATGAAGATGAACTACTTTCCCTTTTAGTATGTTTCATATTTTTAATTTTATGTTGATGACTTGTATCTTCTAATTCAGTTCTTCTACCCCTACCCTCAGTTTGAAACCTTTCTGTTAGGATCTGATTCAGCTCCTCCTGAGCCCTCAGAATCCTTTCATTCTCTTGTTTTAAAGATTCCATTTCAGATTTTAGGTCTTTTACTGTTTGTAACAGTTCTAAGGAATTGCTGGTTATATATTTTTGTATGGGGTTTCTTGGTAAGTTTTCTGGTTCAGTAAATGAAGATTCCTTCTCTCCATATTCCTCCAGCCTTTCCATACCTATTTGTTAAACTTCAGAAACAATTTCTTTGTTGAATAACATTTAAAAGAAATTACATCAGCATCATAATTCAAATCACTGTTTCATAAAAGCTAGTTGGGCTTCATCAAGGCCTAAGGTTTGAACCTTGTGCTCTAATACCACATGTCAAAACCCCAATTTTTCACAAAAATTTAAAATTTTGAGAGAACATAAAATGCTGAATATATGATTTACTAACAGCTAATGTTTAGCGAAAAATGAAACAGTCTAACGATTAATATTACACATTTTTAAATTTCTTTAACTAAGCAGTTTCCTTTTCGTAACATAAGGAATACTTATTTACATACAATTTTCTTTCAGTTTACTAGTGAGTCTACTTTATGGCAAGTAGGTGGAATCTAACTTTCAATCCTGAGCTTACTTAGCATTTATGCTAATGTAGAAAGATTACTGGTTCTTATAGGTTTACAAGTATGATCGAACAAGTAAACGTTTTAAATTCATAAAGTATCAAGAAGTGTTTCTTATTTGCAATTAATATGCTTAGTAAAATAAGCTGATAAATTCCAAGCAACTTCAAAGAGGTAAAGTTGTTTATTTCCTCCGGTTTTTCTTGTAAGCAAAGTTCAAAATAAATGAGTCCTTTCTTTATCAATCTTAGGGACAGTAAAGATACTTACTGTGGACTATAGACTTGTAATCTTTGTCGTATATTCATTTTTATTTTAACATGCTTAAATTGCATTGTTACACTATTACGTACTATTTGTTTTTATGGAAGAAATTCGATCAATACTGATAGTAAGATTCTAATTAGAATGTAAAATTCGATTTCCTTTTTAACTTATTGATATAGTAAGTATCAACCTATTACTTATATGTACAAATCAGTTGCTCACTAACACGTTATTATCTTCCTTGTAAATGTCGTGCTGCATATACTATTGTATCATATACATTATTGTATTATTTACTTAAGTACCAAACTGATCGATGTTTGCATTATTTAGGGAAGCTTACTCCCTGTAAATCTTCTTGATAATAAAAGCTTGATTAGGGTAAAATAAATTGCATCGTTTCACATGGAAAGTTATTTGCATTTATTTAAATCTAAGCCAATCATTATTGTTCCAAAGATTAAGGACTTGAGTAAGATTATATCATTATAATTCCTATTATTATCATAACGCCATTCTCACATTTAAGTTAATGTCTACATTAACTATTATGGTAGACCAAATCTTTACCTTATAAGAAGTATGGGTTATCTTATATACTTACAAAACTAATTAGTCTAACATACACGATAAGCTAACCTTCCAGCATTGACAAGTTGTGCAACACCTAGTGTCTTTGAAATTTTTTAATCAACATCAAACTTGGTAAAATCCATGCTGATAATTTTAATGCTAATCCATTCCACTCTATTTAATTTCATAAATTAAAACCACCCCAAGCTGATTGGTTTAAGAGTGATAAGTTTGTTTTATAAACCATGCATAACCAACATTGTTTTACAAGCATATACCACAATAATAGTTCGAAGGGTTCTAAGTAAGGTCTAAACCAAAGTTGAACTTGTAAAAGGAACTCATGATGATACTTTTACTATGTTATCCAACTTATAATTTAATACCATTCGAATCATTGGTTTTATAAGGGTTATAAATATGCATAAACCACTATGTTTATAAACATACAAATCTATAGTTAGTTCGAAGGTTCTAAACAATTTAACTTTGGATTTTTCCACACATCAAAAGGTTTTTACACTTTGCTAGGGTCAACATTGATAAATTATGTTTTAACAAACGCCCATATCGTGCTATCAAAATTACGATATAATTGATCTATGATTAGCGGTGGAATATATATTAAGGAATATACTAAAGTTCATGCATCGTTTTGATAAGAATCAAGGTTTTAATAATTGGAATTATTGGCATGCAGGTGAACTATTGAACTTGACCCATGCATGGTTTGAATTATTGAGGGCACGAGGTCACCTCCTGGCCATGTATCGGTTGTATAAAACTCTTGTAACCCTAACGCTTGGTTATTTTCCCTTTGATGTTCACACTGGCCTTCGGGTTGTTCTGCAAGGTCTCATGGCGGCCGTGAGTGTTTCCCCTATTCTATCTTGCTTCAATGTTTGAGTTTAACGTTGCTGTAGCCTTCAGTGTTCGGTCTTGTTGCCATTTCTTTGTAACTGTGGGTTTTTACTCTACAAGAGTTTGTTGGTTTCGTTGCACTTAGCTTGCGGCCTGTCTATAACTCCATTTTGCTCTTTCCATGGCCTGTCACTACTGTGCGAAGCTGAGACTTTGCTGTTGTTGGTTGTGCTCCTTCTTTGTCATAGGGTTTGGAGAATTCCTGTGCTTGCTTTGCTGTTATTGACATTTCTGTTGCTAGATTGTTAGTTCTCCATATCAAGGTAATTATTTAGTTTTCAATCCATAATAGAAAGCTTTATAGTAAAGTTTGGTTTAGAGTCAGTTTTCCTTTTTTTTTTAATGGAAAAGAGTTATGGAAATAACGCAGTTCTAAACTCTCAGTGCAGGAACTCGAGACTCCATTTTCATATCATGAAGAGGACAATGTTGGCTATCTTTAAATGCCATAGCTCCAATTCAGTAAGCCCTGGGTTCGACGATTGGGTTCTTCCCTTACTTGTAACAGGTTTTTCAATTGGAGAAACCCTGAGCTTGGAAGCTTGTCTAGCTTCGCCATTAGCTATGCAGTCTCTTTTTAAAGGTTGTTGTTGGTTTTAACAAGTCTTAAAATCCTCGCTAGTCGATGGGTAGACCCGATTGTGAGCTAGGTGTTGTATTTGGTTTAAATTTTCAGCCTTATGGCTTGCTAATGTAAAACAATGGTTTTTTTTAAAGATTTATTTCGAGCTCGGACTCGCTTGCAGTAATGCTATTTTTGTGACTCTGTGTACTTAGGGTTTTACCCTATTCAACTATTAATAAATAATTTACTGTTTATTATATTTTGTATATATAATATGGTTATTTAATTTAGGACTGTAACTCAGTCATGTTGTATTTGTAATAATTACTTATTGCTTGGGAAATACGAGCTAGGGTTTTTCCTGAAGGAAACCCTTGTTTATCTAATTATTTTAATTTAATTAAATAGGTTCTATTAATTTGTAAAACAAATATTGTTTTAAGTTATTATTATTACTAGTGTATTTTGAGATTTCTTAAATTTGTATCTATTCATATATTTGTTATAAGGTCTGTAACCAGTCTGTAATAATTTAACTGTTTACTGATATATAATGATCTAAACAGATGGATTATAGCTTAGTTGTTTTTATTTGAAACATTATATTTAGATTAGGGTTTCAACCCTGTAGTTTTCTTTTGCAGGTATAAACCTGATGATAATTACAGAACAGTTCTTTACATAGATATGTATTTTATTTATATTAGTTATTATGATATTCTTGTTGTTTTATTTGCTTAAACTAACAGATTGAAATTACTCAGAGTTCTTTGAAAAGTAAAAACATAGATTCTGTAACTTAGTTTAGTTTGTTCTTTATAAGTAAATAAACTATGTCGTTAGTAGTTATATCTTTACTGAACTGAATATAAACAAAGTAGCTTGACTGTGTTTCTTCTACTGCATTTGCAAATAGTTATTAAATAAAAACAAAGGAATATATATATATATAGTTTAACCTCCTACATAATTTAACTTGAATAAAAAAAGAATAATCTACTGTATGTAAACAAAACATCTTATCTACTAGGGTATTTTCTTAACCTAATAATATTTCTACCTGTACTGGATTACTGCTATTTTTTTTCAAGTATATTTACATAAATAATCTTGTAAAACAATAAACATAGATAACCAGATCATTTTTCTTTTTAATAATAACCTACATACTGAAATAAATTACTCTGCTATTATGAAATGCATAACTACATCTATTCAATTCAGTCTCTTATCATTTTATTCGTCTACTTTAAATACTCTGCCTATGCTGGAGTACGGCCTGGTCCTTCCAGGTGTGGAAAAACACAGATTAGAATTATTTTTCATCTTAACACATTACTATTTCAGATTTATTCCTTCATTAGTCTAAAATATTACTAACTCTAACATTTACAACTAAATATTTAACATTCTTTTAACAGTCAGATTTAGAATTAACTATGTAACACAGTAAAACAAAATAATGTAAAACCTAATTAGGATAGACAACAACAGCGTTAGGAGGCCGTTCCTCCCTACCAACTCCCGGGGAGCTCTCAAACAACGCTTCCTCAGGACCCCCGAGCCTGTTCCTAGTCTTCTTGGCTGAGAATTAGTGGAGCATGCAAACAATAGACTAGTCCAATGACTCAGTAAAACACTTTGCACTCAGCAGTAAGATCCTTCAGTTGAAAAGCTGCACTAGCAGTTATCCCCTCAAACTCTTTCCACAATTCCCTTCCATTGAATTTGTTTGAAGTACATTCACCTGAATGATCAATTCTCTAGAATGACCAGCCTTAGCTCTCTTCAATGGTCATTTTTATAAACTTATTGCCTAGGTATTTTGGGTTAGTTGTCATTAATTGAGCCACCTGCTCTGATTCCACTTTCTTGGGGAATCATGACCCCAAATGTAGGGAGGTTGCCACCTTTAATAGTTGGAAGTGGTTTGAGGATGCTGCCACATGTCTGTTTGTTCTCCACCCAGTCTCCTCCACCAATTTGACCAATAAACACTCTTTTAACATCTCTCCTAAGCTGTTGTCTCCACCTTTATTTATTTATAATTAAAATATTCAGAATAACTTTAAATATCCTTGACTCTGCTGAGCCATCACTTACAACTTAGCATAAAATTTAACATATTTTCCTTAAATAAAAATCAAATAAAACACCAATGTTTTCACGTGGTTTAAACCCTCGAAAGGGAAACATTCCATATAAGAACACCATTGTGTCAATCTGTGATCTATTTGTGTGAGTGGCTGCTCTAGTCGTATGATCTTTTGGGAGTACCCTGTGTACCCAAACATGGCATCATAGTATTTATGAATATTCGCTTATGTTGATGATCTAGATCTTGAACTAGTATTGTAGAAGCCTTGAAAGGGTTTCTAGTTCTAGTTTTTTTGTGCATTTCTAGGCTATGGAAGGTGTTCCATTGCATTCGGAGTGATGTTTCCATTGGGAAATAGTTTTTGTTTGATTGAAAACGGTTTCTTTTTCTCTAGATACGCCCATTTCATCATATTTGAAGCTATAATGCTATAGTGTCATTTTTTAATTTTTTTTTTAATTTCTCATATTTTCTCAGATTTATTATTAGGTCTAGTTTTTTTTTTTTTAGTTTCAGATTGTTTCCTTCCCTAGTTGCATATTCTCTTTATCATGCACCTTGCGTGCTCGCAACAAATCATAAACAAAAATTAAAGGGGTTTCCTTGACCGCATATGTTCTTTGTTGTGCACCTTGTGCGAACATGACAAATCAGAAACATAGAGAAAACACAGACATTATGGGCAACCTAACGAGATATAAACCCAAAAGTGTGGCAAAGTTTTTTTTGGATTTTTCTCTGTTTTGGTTTGTGGAGTGATTTGCAGAAAAAAAAAACAAGCACAAAGATTGAGACAAAAGAGTAAAAAAAAAACCCTTCCTCCTTCCTATATTTTATGTACTTTTTAATATTGAATCACTTGGTTCAAAGTTGCTTTATTCCTTAATAGGTCTTGAGTTCAAGTATTATTAGTTACTTTTCTAAAAGTGCATGTAATTTCTAATTTTAAGTTACTTTATTGTAAAAATGCATCTCACTTAAATTATAAAAGTGAGTCACTTAAGTCTTTTAGTTTTTGTTGCAATATTTGAAGTAACATCATTGTAAAAGTGAAATTCACTTATTTTACAAAATAGATTCACCTAAAGCAAATCTCTTGTAATGTGAGTTTAAAATGTTCCTCTTGGGAAGAGGGGGTCTTATTTTTAGTTGGTCAATTCTCTATCTACTACGTCACTATTAGGGTCATCTTCAACATTTTCTTTGATCAATCATAATTTTCTCATCTTGAATCAGTTTTTAGTGTCATTTTTTTCAACAACCTATTTGTTCGAGCTCTTTGCATCCATTCCATTGGTTTTTGTTTTTAAAGCCATTATTTTACAATATGGACACCCCTTTTGATATCCTACTTACTAGTTCCAAGTATTTCTCATGGAAATATCGTATGGAGGATGTTCTACGAAGTAGGGGAATTTTCAGAATTACCTTAGGGAAAGAAAAAGAACCCACTTATGATGATAGGAAAATAAAATGGTCAAATAAATGTGATGAAGATCGTGGATTGATTGGGGTGTCCGATCTCTACTAATTTGTGATTCCACATATATGGAATTGATGCACCTAATAAAGCTTGGGAAAAGTTGGAAGTTATATTTGGTAAACACAATGAAATTCGAGGTCATCAACTCAAAAATGAGTTGAGTTCTTTACATACAAGTGTTTTTTATTGCATTCAAGGTTATTTATCTAAGTAAAAAACTCTTATACTCTTATGTGAAGAATGCAAAATTAAGAAGGAAGACCAGCAATGCATTTATCATATTATTTCCAAACGTGGACCTGCATATTATGTTTTTGTATCTACATTTTACTCTGTGAAAGAATCCTTGAATCCAACTAGTTATATAGAACCCAGTCTTGAATCCTTTTGTGACTCCTTGATTAGAGAGCAAGATAAGCTCATACATCTTGGGATGATTAGTAATGCAGATACATCTGAGAAATCCTTATTGGCCCAACAGAAAGAAAAGTCCAAGCCTCCCGAAAAACAAAATTTTCACAATAATAAGTCAAACAATGGTCCCAAACCCTTTGAGTTAGCTCATTTTTTTTAAAATGACAAAGGATCCAAGCCAAAAGGAAAGAATACCGTGCATCATTGCAACTATTGCGGGAAAGATAATCATGATGTATTTTATTGTTTCAAGAAGACAACATCCTTAAAAGAAGCAATGAAGAAGCACCACATCAGCCTAGGTTTGTGTTCAGAATCTACCTCTCATGGCCACGGACTTTGTGCTTCTAGTTATTCTTATACTACATCTTCTTCTTCTACTTCAAATGAATGGCTCATTGATTCTGAAGCATCTTATCATATGGCTAAGGATCATGCCATATTTTCTACTATGCACGAATGTAACACCAAACAAATATCTATTGGTGATGATAGATCTCTAAGTGTTGTAAGATCTGGAACATTTCCAGTAGATAATGGTCATTTTAGTTATGTACTATGTGTTCCAAGAATTTCCTGCAATTTGTTGTCAATCTATCAAATCACTCATTCTGGTGAAGATAAAACTATAACATTTACACCTCACCAAGTTGTAATAAAGGATTTTAAACATCCTCAACATGTCTTAGCTACCGGAATTGTTGATGATATTACCAGGTTGTACAAATTTAACAACTTTGGGTCATCACCTTTTCCTTCAGTTTTTGTTACTCATAGTGATGACTTGAGCAAACTTTGGCATGAGTGATTTTGACACTTAAATTATCGTTCATTTCGATAACTATGTAAAGACAATATGGTGATAGGTCTTCCGATGGTATCTTGCAGAGATGGTGTTTGTTCCAGATGTGTACTCGAAAAAAATCATCGGGGAAGTTTTGACAAATGTGCCTCTTGGCATACCTCGGTTCCCTTGGAGCTTGTGCATAGTGACTTGTGTGGTCCTCTTCCATCTGCTTTCTTTTCTAGTGTCAAATATTTCTTAACTTTCATTGAGGATTACTCTAGATGCACTTGGGTTTATTTCCCAAAACTTAAGAGTGAAGTATTTAATGTGTTCTCAGCCTACAAGGCCCTTGTTGAAAAACAATCTGGTTATCAAATTGTTAAGTTAATATATGATAATGGAGGATAATACGTTAACAAGAAGTTCATTACTTTCTACATTGAACAAGGAATCCAACAACAACACATTGTTCAATATACATCACCACAAATGGTGTTGTTGAACGAAAGAACCACACTCTAAAAGAAATGGCTAATTATATGATCCAATCTAAGGGTCTAAGTCTTCAATTTTGGGCTGAAGCCATAAATTGTGCAAACTACATATCGCACCCCTACTAAATATTTACAAGGTATCATAATGGAAGAAGATTGGAGTAAAATTAAACCATATGTAAGTAACTTCCATGTGTTTGGTACTGAAGCATGTCCTCACATTCCAGATGAAAAAAAAGTCTTACAACCTAAAAGTGAAAAGTGCATATTTGTTGGATATCTGAAGATGTAAAAGGTTATAGACTTCTTCAGCCACATTATCATGATGTAATCATTAGAATAGATGTTAAATTTGATGAAAATCTCTTGGTCTATGAACCTAATGCGACATTTGTGCCATCTTTGGCCTTCGAGCATGATTCGACACATGTTCCTTCTTCTACTTCCAACTTCCTTGACAGATTTCCAACTCCAGTTTTTGATGATGATAGTGAGGATGAAAATCCACCTCCTCCTGCTCATGTTCCTCCAATTGCACTAGCACAATTGCTTCCTTGATGGGTCCATTCAACATGTGAATTAGTTGTTGATCTTGCCAGTGATCCTAGAGATCAACATTAAACACGTTCTCAATTCCATTGAGCCTCTTCCGTTAGGCTTAGGTTTCATAGAATCATGATCCATATAATTTTGTAGAAGTTTTAGTAAATCCATATTGGAATGCAGCTATGGATGAAGAATATCGTTCTTAAATGATGAACGATACTTGGGATCTTGTACGTCTTCCAAAAGGAAGAAAACTTGTCAGATGCAAATGGGTTTATAGAACTAAGTATGCATTAGATGGAAGTGTTAAAAGACTTACGCCAAGGTTAGTTTCTAAAGGTTTTTCCCAAGTTAAAGGGATTGACTACAATGAAACCTTTGTTCCTGTCATAAAAATGAACTCCGTCTGCCTTGTTCTTTCCCTTGCAACCTTACATAAATGGGAATTCCATCAAATGGATGCCAAGTTTGCATTCTTACATAGTGATTTACAGGAGGAAACTTACATGGAACAACCTCCTAAATATGTTCAGAATAACTCTAGCCTTGTCTGTCTCCTTAAGAAATCCTTATATGGCCTTAAACAAGTTGCTAGAGCTTGGTATGCCAAAATGGATAGCTTTCTAGTTAACACTATTTTTTCTAGATGTCATTTTGACCCCAAGGTCTATACCAAGAAAGTAGGAAACCGTCGCATCATACTTGTTATATATGTTGATGGTATTATTCTTATTGGTAGTGACCCTAAGTTGTTAACCCATGTGATATACAATCAAGCAAAATTTTGAAATGTCAGCTTAGAACATTTGCATTATTTTCTTGGTCTCCAAGTCTTCTAAACAAAAGAAAGAATCTTTCTTTCTCAGTCTAAGTATGCTTGTGACCTTCTTCTTTGATTTCACATGGAATATTGTAAACTAGCCCCTTCTCCCTTCTAGTTTGGAGTAACACTTTTTGCCACTTGTAGTTCACCTGAAGTAGATTCCACCTTGTATCAACATCTTGTTGGTATTCTCTTATACTTGACTCATTCACATCCTAACCATTTTTTTTTGTTGGTTATGTTTCCCGCTACATCCAAATACCTCATGAATGTCATTGGATAGAAACGAAAATAATACTTCGATATAATCGGGGTATAATTCAGTTTGGGATTCATTACAGTACAGGGGGGGATCCTTTGTTGGTTGGTTTCACTGATTCAGATTGGGCTGGCGATCCTAATGATCGAAAGTCTATTGCAAGTTATATTTTCAGTTTGGGATCTGAACCTGTCACTTGGGCTTGTAAGAAACAACAAGCTCTTTCTCTTTCTTAAGCAAAAGAAGAATATCGAGCCACAATTAATGCCAGACAGGAATATTTATGGCTTGGCAGATCCTTTTAGAGTTTGGATTCAAGCAGCAACAACCTACTCCACTTTGGTGTGAAAATTAAAGAGCCATCAAGCTCTCCAAAGATCCAGTTCAAGATCAACGCAACAAACAAATTGGGATAAATATGCACTTCATCAAAAATCTTGTTTATGATCACATTCTTGAAGTGCTATGTTTCCCTACAGATGATAAAGTTGCACTGCATATTCACCAACTCTCTTATAGAAGCGAAGTTTTCTAAACTTCGATCTATGTTAGGAGTTCAATAATTTTTCATTAAGGGAGGATAGGATCTAATGCCTCCTTCCTTCTCCTAATAGTATTACTTTTGTAAATCCTTCGATCTATCCCAAGTTGTTCTGAAGGGGGGATTTTAGGATATTTAGATACTTAGGAGTTAGTTAAGATCATCTTCTTATAATAAATTCCTTAGGAAAAGTGTGTTTCTTTGGTACGAATTAGTATGCATTTGTAAATATCTAATCCGACGGTCATGATATGTTATAGACATAGAGTGATCTGGGTTAATATTCTCTTAGATCATAACTACCTTTGATCCATGGCTTAACACCTTATTGGTCGATGATATCTATTTAAAGAGCATGGAGGGTCATTGTTTAGTTGATCGATTATGAGAATTCTATTTGTAACTTTCTTTATTTTGCATAATAAACCACCTCAAGTAGCTATTTGGCTGGGGTCATGGAGTGTTTCCCTTTCGAGGATTTAAACCACATGAAAACATCAGTGTGTGGATTTGTGAACTATTTGTGTGAGTGGATTCTTTAGGTGTTTGGTCTTTTGGGAGTACCCTATGTACCCGAAAAAAACAACATACCAAATTTAGGAGCAATATCAGCTATGGCAACATCCATAAGAACACTTTTCATTGGCAACTGTCTAAGAATAACAACAAGATCCTTGATAACCCCAATAAACTTTACTTCTCTAGAGTCAAAAGCATACACATCATGATAGGGCTTAGTGACAGTAATCCCTAAATTTTCCATGCTTTCCTTAGGCATAAGATTGTGTGAAGCACTGGAGTCTAGAAGATAGTTATACAAAATTGGATCATGAAATGTAAGAGTGATATAAAAATGAGGAGGATAATCAGATTTATCATCTAGCTGATCAAATGTTTTGGGACAAAAAATAATGGTCAGATTTTCATCTTGTAAATTAATCACATATGAAGGGATATAATTGACTGGAGGATTTAAGATCTTGAGAGTAGGATCTCTGTATGACTGATTTTTAATTAGTTCAGTCACTAGAATAGGAATCTTGATTTTGTTAATTTCATGTTCAAGATTGAAAACAATAGCAACTATGCCTACATTTTCCTATTCTGCAACTCCATCTTTACCTCCTTTTTAATATTGTTTCCTCTCAAGAGACAACCCTTGTTTTGTAGGAACATTTTTTGTGTTATGTTGATCCAGGAGGATATTGATGGCCACCCACCTATTTCTCTTGGACCCCCACCATTGTTTCTTTCTGTTTTCCAGTTTCCTTAATTGTAGCACAATTTACTATTTTTGGTAGTTTTCGGGTCCTAAACTTTTGGAGCCATTTTGAGGCCCTAAACGACGTTTTTTTGGCATCGAATGGTCGAGAAAATATGAGTCCATTCCATACTTGATATTTGTTGCATATGGATGTAGTCCTTAAACATATCTTTCTAACGGTGTATCATGCGCGTCAAAAGAAGGTAGTATGCCAAAGTTACGACCCCGGGATATTGATGTACCAAGTTACCCAAAGAGGCCCACATTAAGGTGTTTCACCTCCTAGGGTTAGATTTTTGGATGTGTAGGGTTTTCATTGTTTCTCAATAAGATATAGGCCTTCGAGCCTCATTGTAACACAGAGTTCAGAGGCATGTAGGCGCCACATCTCTTCTCAGAGATAAGCTACCAACACTCTAGCTAGTTTATTTCCATTCTGTGTGTAAACAAGTTTCAGTTATTGATTAATGAAATGAAGTGTTATTTCCACTGCATATTTCTTTCTATGGTTATTTATGTATTCTGTTGCATTCCTACATAAATCCAGATCAGTGGTATCAGAGCAATCTGCTCTTTCTTGATCCTTCTTTGCATGTCCCCAACGAGGGTGGGGTATAAAGAGTTAGGGCTCGACTTGGTTGAACCTTTGCAAGATCAGCCTCGCAAGTCCCGACGGCCACCCATGGGGGATGAAAATAAAGATGAGGGCGCAGAAGATCCTATCAAAATGTTTCTTGAGGAGGCCCTTGAAAAACAAAGGAATGCAATGATGGATAACTTTGCCCAGATCCTTCAACGACTTCCCACTAGCGGCACATCTGCATCTAGCAGCCACTCTAGAGGTGCAACCCCTTTTAAGGTACAAGTAAACTTTGACATTCCCATATTTGATGGTCGAATAGATGTATACGCTATAGATAAATGGTTGAATCTATTAGAAGGATATTTCTGGGTTCATGACTTTTCTGACCGGAAAAAGATTACTTTTTCTCTACTTAAAGTCGCCCCCCATGTCAAGGACTGGTGGGAAACCTACTGTGAGAGAAAGGATGAGGAGGAACCCTCTCTGTTCTCAGCCGTACCCACTTGGAATTCTTTCTGAGATGCCATAAAGGGAAAATATTATCTATTGGGGAGCTATGAGGACAAGTACATCCAATGGACTATGCTGCAGCAGCAAAGAGATCAAGATGTGCATGAGCTGATGAATCTGTTCCATACCCTGCACACCAAGTTGGGTATCAAAGATTCAAAGAAAAATTTGGTGCTAAAGTACCATAGTTGTCTGCACAGATACATTTAGGAGGAAATGGAGTTCCTCGACATCTCCTCGCTTGGTATGGCATATCGGTATGATGCCAAAATTGAGCAAAAATTCAAACAGAAAAAGTGAGACTTTGGATCTGCGAATCAGAAGCAAGGGAAAGGTGCCCCTAAACCGCAGAACCAAGGACACAGCCAAGGCATGGCGACTCAAGAAAACTTTCCAAAGCCGTAGGCAAAGAGCAACACTGCAAAGATGAAGAAGGAAGTGAGAAAGTGGTGCGAGTTCCATAGGAGCCCCACTCAAAACACAAGTGAGTGTTGGGATAAGTAGTCACTGGTGGCTGAGATAAAGGATTCTTAATCAGACATATACTCTGACACTGAATCTAAACCTGAGAAGGGGAATGACAGAGGGAAGAAGATTATAGATGCAGATCCCAACACCACCGTTGCCACCACGAAGATCCAAAAGGAAGAACCAGAATATTCAGAGGAGGAGGAGTGTCTTTTCCACTCCCAGATGTGGGTAAAGGGTTCCCCACTACAGTTCATCGTCGACAGTGGGAGCCAAAAGAACCTGATTTCAGTAGAGGTCGTGAAGCGGTTGGGTTTTCCAACCATAGCACACCCGCAGCCGTACACCATCGGGTGGCTTCACCAAGGACGAGATCTTCGCGTCAGCCAGCAGTGCCGCCTTCCCTATAGCATCAAGCCCTTCACCAATGAGGTATTATGTGATATTGCTCCTCTTGATGTTTGTGATGTATTATTAGGTCAACCATAGTTGTGGAAAAGACATGCTGTGTATGAGTCCCGGCCTCGCGCTGTTATTATTATGTTGGGAAATAATTTGTACAGGATACCAGAGGTACCACCCCCTACCGCTATCTCTTTGGTTATTGCAAAACAATGCAGTAAGCTCATTTCCAAAATCAGGAAGTTTGTTTTCTTGATGATCCACCCTTAGGGAAAGAAGAAGATCATGTCCACAACCTTTAGGCAGGGCCCCTCCGCATGACAACAACAAATGGACAAGGTCATGGAGGAGTATTGGGACATATTCACCTCACCCACTGGGGTGCCTCTCCACTGTCAGGTCAAGCACCCCATCGATCTGACCCCAGGTGCACTGCTGCCCAATGGACCGATCTATTGCCGCTCTGTTCTAGAAAATGATGAAATCAAGAGGCAAATTCAGGAGTTGCTGCAGAAGGGTCACATCCAGCCAAGTTCATCACCCTATGGGAGCCTGATCGTGTTGGTACAAAAAAAGGATGGGACTTGGATATTGTGTATTGACTATCGGGCGCTGAACAAGATCACTGTCTGGAATAGGTACCCGATCCCACGAATTGATGACCTCCTGGACCCGCTTAAAGGGGGAAAATATTTTAGCAAGATCGACTTAAAGTCTGGGTATCACCAAGTACCGGTCGAGCCGACTGATGTGTGGAAGACTGCCTTCAAATCCAAGGAGGGTCTTTTCGAATGGTTGGTCATGCCTTTCAGGCTGATGAATGCTCCTGCAACCTTCATGAGACTAATGGACAACATCTTGCGGCCATTCACCAACTCATTTGTAGTAGTGTACTTGGATGACATCCTGATCTTCAGCCAGACTTGGGAAGAGCACCTCCACCACATCTGACAGGTCCTCCAAACATTGAGGTAGCACAAGTTGTGTGCCAATTTGGACAAGTGCACTTTTGGCATGACCCAGGTTCAGTATCTGGGATACATTATTGATGACTGTGGGGTACATGTGGATCCAACCAAGATCCAAGCCATTCGGGATTGGACAGCCCCAACTACTCTAACAGAGCTTCGCAGCTTTTTGGGCCTTGCTAATTTCTACCGCAGGTTCGTGTTGGTATTCTCTCATATCACTTGGCGCTTGAGTTAAGTCACCAAGGGAGGAGCAAAAGAAAAATTCTTTTGGTCAGAAACTCAGCAGAAGGTGTTTGCAGAATTGAAACATCGCCTCTGTTGTGCCCTAGTGCTCACATTACCAGACTTGCAACAACCATTTGAGATCGAGACAGATGCCTCTGACTATGTTATCGGGGCAGTCCTTACTCAACAAGGGAATCCAGTGGCATATCATAGTGAGACACTGTCAGACACTATCCTTAAATATCCCACTTATGACAAAGAGATGTATTCCATTATACAGGCTTGCCGGCAATGGAAGCATTACATTTTGGGGAAGGAAACGATCATCCACATAGACCACCGACCCCTATAGTTCATGCAGACACTAGGCAAGTTACAAAACAATCGCCATCAAAAGTGGTCCACATATCTACAGCAGTTTCATTTGAACATCAAGTACAAGAAGGGAAGCACCAATAATGTTACAGGCTGCCTTAGTCGCCCACCAATCGTGGTGATAACGACCATGCTCAACTCTTGTGGGCATGCAACTTTTGATTGGCCACTTCTCTACAAGAGCGATCCAGAATTCAGCCACACATACTAGACGCTCTTGGAGGGAAACCAAGTTCCAAAATTTCACCTCCAGGATGTACTACTGTGTCACATGGGACAACTTTGTGTTCCTTCAAGCGAGCGTGCCAAGATGATTTGGGAAGTGCACTATAGTCAGGTCACTGGGCATTTCGGGGTCGAGAAAACATTGGCAATACTGCAGAAGTATTTCTATTGGCCGAACTTTCGATAGGATGTCGGGAAGTACATCCGATCCTACACTGCTTGCGCCATTTCCAAACCATCCATCAAGAAGCAAGGCCTCTATACTCCATTGCCTACCTTTAGTCGACCTTGGGAATCCATCTCCATGGCTTACATGTCAGGCCTTACTTCTACTAAGCATGACAACGATTGTGTGTTTATGGTCGTTGACAGATTCTCAAAGATGGCCATAATGGTGGCCTGGAAGAAGAATATCACAGTAGAAGCCACTGCTAAACTCTTCTTTGAACGAGTGTGGGTACACTTTGGTATCCCACAGTCTATAATCTTAGACTGGCACAACAGGTTCCTTAGTACATTCTGGTCTAGCCTATGGTCAATGCTAGACACCAAGCTCACAAAGTCCATATCTTTCCATCCCCAGACTGATGGCCAAACAGAGGTCGTCAACAGGATGACCATACACATTTTGCGCATGTATAACTCAAAGCATCCACACACATGGGATGAGAGCCTCGCCTATGTACAACACAGCTATAATCAGGCCCTCCACAGCTCAACCAACCACATCCCATTTTAGGTGGGCTTGGGATTCCAGCCACTATGTCCCATTGACGTAGCCATGCCATTTGCAGCTACTCAGGCTAATTCAGTTCATATCCAGTCTAAAGTTTTGAAGGAAAACAACTTCATTGAGTGCATTCAGCACATTCTCCAACAATTTCATGACATATTGGACAGATCCAATGCTAAGTACAAGTAGCGACATGATTAGCATCGGGTGCAACACAACTTCCAGGTGGGCGATAAAGTGTGGTTACATTTACAGAAGGAGCACCTCGCTGGACCCCACCGCAAGCTTTTCCCGCTCCGATATGGGCCATACACCATCACCAAGGTTGCCGGGGACAATGCCTTTGAGCTCAGTATTCCACCATTCCTTGGTTTGCACCCAGTGTTCAATGTGGACCGCCTTTGGCCCTACTTTCCACCTCTACTGGACACATAAGACGTGGCAGAATAACTCACGCCAACAGAGTTAAACCCCTTCTACATGGAACAAGCCACAATTGATCGGATTATGGACACACAGATCAAGAACACCCGGCAGCAGAAGATCTAGCTATATTGAGTTGTCAAAGTAGGCCAACTCCTTCACCAGGGAAAGTGGCTCACCGACGACCAAGTTCAACAGAAGTTTCCTCATCTCATGGAGGAACTCCATGCAATGGGGACCATTGCTTCCTAAGGGGGGAGGAATGATCCAAGAGGATATTGGTGTCCACCCACCTATTCCTCCTGGACCCCCACCACTGTTTCTTTCAGTTTTCTAGTTTCCTTAATTGCAGCACAATTTACTATTTTTGGCAGTTTTCGAGGCCTAAACTTCTGGAGCCGTTTTGAAGCCCTAAATGACGTTTTTTTGGCATTGAATAGTCAAGCAAATATGAGTCCATTCCGAATTCAATATTTTCCATTTATGGATGTAGTCCTTAAACATATATTTCTAACGATGTATCATGCACGTCAAACGGAGGTAGTATGCCAAAGTTACGACCCTGGGAAATTGATGTACCAAGTTACCCAACGGGGACCACATTAAGGTGTTTCACCTCCTAGGGCTAGGTTTTTGGATGTGTAGGGTTTTCATTGTTTCTCAATAATATATAGGCCTTCGAGCCTCATTGTAACACAGAGTTTAGAGGCATGTAGCCGCCACATCTCTTCTTAGAGATAAGCTACCAGCACTCTAGCTAGTTTATTTCCATTTTGTATGTAAACAAGTTTCAGTTATTGATTAATGAAATGAAATGTTATTTCCACTGCATATTTGTTTCTATGGTTATTTGTGTATTCTGTTGTGTTCCTGCATAAATTTGGATCATATGCTTATCTTGTGAAGCCTTCTTTATTCCATATATGAGATCATAATTCTTCTACTTCATTGCTTGGAAAATATCTCGCATATATGATACTTGTTTGAAATGATCTCTTTCATGATAATAAACCATTTTTGCATAATGATATTCAGACCTAGTTAGAAAATGGGAAGAATGTGCATCATGCAATTGATCAATATCTGGATCTAAGTATTCAACCTCCATCTCATCTTTTTCATTGGATTCATCATTCTGTATCAAATTGTTTTCAAGAGGAGGCTGTATTTTCTGGTCTTCATTATTCCTCCTATCTCTAGGAAAAAACCTAGGATTAAATGGCCTTCTAAACCGATTGGGATTCTGATTATCATTCTCTTGAATAGGTCTATTTTGATTTTCTATTTTCTATTTCCAATATGTTGATCTTTGATGATAAAATCTTAATGATTTGGTCATTACATCCATCTTGCTATCTGTTACCTTTTCCCCTGAAGTAGATGGTAGCATTTATTTTTTCTTTTTTCTCGTCTTCCCCATGATATTCTAATCTATCCCTCAACTTATTAGCTACCATCAAGTTTGACTCTACCTCCAAATCTACTTCTTGCATGTTCAGTAGAGTAATGGATCTTATTTCCCTTAGTAATAACGAGACCTCAATATCAAAATAATTTGCATAGGTTAGCTTTGCAGATGTCTCGATAGGCTTAATTTCTGAAGGGATCTTACTATACATCTTGTTGAAACGTTTAGTAAAACCAGTAACTGTTTCACATTGTTTTCTTTTAAAATATCCAAATTCAGTAATGTAATAAAGATAATATTTGGTATCTCCCCATTTTCTCATGAAAAATTCTTCCAAACTTTTGATGCTTTGTTGCTCCATCGAAAGATAATTATGGAACACTTTGATCAATGACACAATGAGAAATTCTGCAAGGTCTCTGCTTGAGAACTGGTTGAGAACCTGTTGAGGAAATAATCGAAACACTACCAGAATCTTGGAGGCACAAATAAATGGAGAGGATGAATTTTCCTTAAAAATTACCATATTCTTGAGTTTCCAAATATTCCACAAAGTAATCACGAGTAGAAATTTGAAAGAGCTTGCAGACTGGTGTGTGGAACCATTTAGAGAGGGAGTCCAAAAATTTTTTCCCAAGACAGTCATAAACATTACCTGTCATAAAATTTATGTGGTCCCATACTTGTGTGTGGTTATAGAAAAGGCAAGGATTATCGATGGTTTTATTAGAGGCAATACAAAGGGGACATCTTCCAGGACCCTCCCATATTTTCTTAGACAATAAATCTGAAACCAGGACATGATTAGTCAATATGAGCCATATAACAATTTTGCATTTTAATGGACATTTGATCATCTATATGGATAGATTCCACCAATGGTGAGCTAAAGGATGTTGAAGCTGCATGATCATACTATACTCGAGATTTGGAAGATATTTTCCACCGCTAGTGTTTTTAGAGCATATCAGGGTATCCGAATGCTCAAATAAGCAAATGTTTAACTTTTTTTAATTCTTAATATAATGAAACCATGCAAAGAAATGATCCCTTCTGTTTATACCCAAGTGTTTAGAAATTAACCATTCCTAAAAAAAGCATGTCATATTATCAATATCCTAAATCTAATGGAAGAAATAATAACCTTTATCTCTTAGCTCCTCCACTAATAGTGATGTAAGAATGTGATTCCCTTCATATCCTTTCAAAAGATATTGACCTAAGAAAAAATTCTCACCATTACCAACATTCCATTCCAACCAACCACCAACAAGGTCCAAGGCTAAGAGCATAGCAACTCTAACTTATCTCATAACAAAAATAAAGACATTGCCAATTAATTACGAAGTAATCCAACTATGATTCCTTCCGACCAGCGTTGGAATTTGGTTTTTATTTTATGCGTTAATTTTTTTTTTAAAGTTTTGGCATTTTATATTGCCATTTATGAAACGTTTTGTTTAAAATTTTATCCTTTAATAATTAATTTTTGATAATTGTTTTTCAAAAAAATATTTATTTTTGACATTTTTATATTAAAATAAAATAGCCTTATTAATATATATCATAATACATTAACTTAATTCTTAATTATTTTATATACCATTTATATTCTGAATTAATATTATATAAAAATATAAGTTAAAAAAATAATTACAAATACAAAGGAGACATGGTAGAGATTGTTGCAAGAGGAGCAGTTGGAATGCATACATAGATTCTTTCTTTCTAGCTACTTTGAACGGTGGTTTCTGCATCTATTCACTTAGTGGTGGCAATGGCATTCATAGACCAACTTTTTAAGTATTTCCAAAGCTTCCAAAACACTTGCTGGTAGCCTTTTGCAATGCTTTTGTATACAGTGCAACAAGTGAGGTGAAGTTTAAAATTCATGAACCATGTTTAATGAAAATCTACCTAAAATGAAATGTGATGATCTATGAGATTGCTATCTATTTTATTAAGTATATTTTCTGGTTCTGGAGATTGAAACAAATGGATACTTATTCCATACTTAAACAGCCTGCACCGTTAATATTATATCAAATACAAGCAACCAGAGAGATTGAATTTGTACATAGAACATGATCATGAAATAGTTTTGAAAGAATGGAGAATAGGAATATAATAGATTAGAATTACCAAGCTCCAATAAAGTGGAAGTAACCAGGTCTTTTAATGCTAACAAAATCGAGGTCAATTGCATAAAATAACTCTGTTCATAACTTATTTTCAAAATCGCTCTTCAACTTTGTCTTCCACTCTTCACATGTAAATTGAAAATTATAAATGCATCAATTTTACATAAATGTTTTACAATTTGTTTTTTTCAGTAGTCTTTAAGATGACAAATCATTCTTTTAGTTTTAATTCCATAATTGAACCACTCGATTATGTGAATTTGAAATTTGTTTTTTTGTTTATCATGCATGAGAAGCAAGAAAATCATATTCTACTAAGCATGAAGGACAAAGTGTCACGTCCCCATCCCTCCGACCGGTGAAGAGGATGCAACCATGGCATTAACCATCCGGGCTAAGAGCCCCATGAACATGTGCATTCACAAAATTGCTAAAACAAAATGCTTAAACAAATGCTTTGAACTAGAACATGCACACATGAACATTTATCATGCATAGATGCAATTGTCTATCAGACACAACAGAATCAACATACATTCAAACAAGCATTCATTCAACATGTTCATCACATTCATTAACAAAAAATATGGTTGCAGAAGTAAAAATGGACAAGGTCACTTATCTTATGAAGAAGTCGTTCCACAACCAGCTATGTCGCTGCAACGTTCCACCCAACCATAGGCCAGCGTGCTCCTTAAATTCTCAGCAACGTTGCCACCCCCTAGCTGGGCATGATTCTCCAAGGAATAAGGGAACAAGCAGGCTTACACATAGCCAAGGATACACAAAACATAGCCAAGCCAACACAGTTGGGTTTATCAGGCCATCAAGGAGTTGGGAAAGGCTAAATGCTAAGCTGGTGAGCTCATTGCAGAGCTAGGAACACCTACACCAGAACTAGCCTGACTTCTAAGACACCCACACACACCCAACACAAGGAATCAGTCCCTTCTCTGCTACACAGTCCCTCAGGCCCTGCATTCCCTTCTAGTGCTATTCATGGGTTGTGGAGAAGAAAGCCAGCCCTCCAGCTCTGTCTGTGTGGATTCCAGCCACCAGGTTTATCAAGCAAACCAAGCCTCCATCCCTACTCCTTACACAGTCCGAAGACCAACCATTGCACGTATGCAACCAATCAGCTGCTACAGCTTGCCAGGGGGAAAACAACTCCAAACCATCTACAGCAGTCCCCAAACGTAACAACAAACACAGCTCACGACCTGGGGAAATTAACAGTCCCGAAATGCATCAGTGGATGCGGCTCACAGCATGGGGAAAACAACAACCCGTCCTTGGGAAATGAAGTCATCGGGAACATACATAGACCACGCTGAAGAAGAAATTATAGTCTCCTAGCCTATGCATGAGGGAAACAACGATGCAGGAGTCGCAGATCAGTCCGTGAGGGAAGGATACAGCCAATCCATCCGTCGATCCGCAGAGGAAAAACTACGCGGGTAAAACTAGGAAAATCCTGTGCGTGAGCATGAGCAACTTCCACTCCTGCGTGAGGATGAACAGCCTACAGAGAGGATGCAAAATTGGATGTGCGTGAGTGAGTGTTCAGCACCGTTGTGGAGAGAGTGGTATGCCTGCGGGAGTGAAAACCAGGTAAATCCTGTGCGTGGAGGTGAACGGACAATCGTGAGGCCTGTGTAGTGGAGAGTGCGTGAAGGTTTCTCTTTGCCATTGTGAAGTCAACCGCGGGTGGAGTGTGCGTGGAGGCAAGGACTGACAGTCCTGCCACCCCACTCCCAAAAACAATAACTGCCATAACTTCCCCCCAGCTATCAACAGAAATTCTTAATGAAGGTGGTTGGGTAAGAAAAGGAAAGAAGACACATGGGTATTTCCCTTCTTGGCCCAAGGTTTGACAATTTCCCCCACCACCCTTATCCTTGTGAAAATCATGCCCCTTTCTCATTTTAGTTGCCGCGATCGTAGCTGGTCGGGTTCATTTAATTAAGATGCATATTTACATGATGCTGAAACTTAATATGTGCCACATGCCCCGATATACCATTGGTGACAAATTTAAATCCAAAACATAGCATAACTGATCAATGGTGGGGCCTTGGCCTTGAGCTCCACACCACGATCATTACAATATATATACATCATCATATACATCTAATGCAACGGGGTCAAAACCGGGGTGTTACACAAAGTTAAAAAACCTAGAGGAGTTTCACCTTTATTTGACTTAATTAGTGTTGGTTGTCTTAAATAAGCAAAGGAGTATAGAGTTTAAATATATATACATTACAAAAATTATGCAGAAAATCATAGTAGATTTTTAAACAAATCAATAGATCTTTAAACAAATCAATAGATTTTTAAACAAATCTTTAAATCTAAACCAAAAAAATTATACAAGAAGTACCTTTGAATCTTAATAATGCTTTCAAAGACTGTGTGTCGAGTGTGGAATCTCCAACTCCAAGGGCTTCTAGGCTCCAGCCTTCCATGTTCCAACTTTCAACTTCCAACTTTCAAATCATTTAGTTGAGCATTTAGCATTAGAATTTGTACTATGTAGATGCTAATTACAATAGTAAAAAAAACAGAAAATTTATTTTAAATGATATTTTTTGCTTTAAAAAAGATAATTAAAAAAGCTTACAAAATAAAAAAGCATAGATAATAGAAATAATACTAAATATTTTTTTTTAATAAAAGTATGGTTGGAATTTGGAAAGTATAATTTTATATAATAATAAAATAAAAGTATTAATATTACTAATTTACTAGTAGTATTTTATAACGAGGTCTTAGTAATTTTGTTGTCTTTCAAAAATTTTAGTAATATAATAATGTTTTGAAAATTTTATTACCCTTCAAAACTACATTTAAATAATAAATTTACCCAAGTCAAACAAAACTGTTTAGTAAAATTTTTAACACTATTTAAGGGTCAAAATGCCCCAATAACAAATGATTTTACCCATCAAATTGGCACCATGAAATCCTTTTAACGATGATAATCATTTCAATAAAAACCTTAAACTCCAAACCGTGATAATCCTCCTGAATCATCATACAAGAATCTTAATAACCATCGTTCAAAAGGGGTGAAACCATACATGATAATTAAAATATGTAAAAGATACATAAATATTTTTTGGTTTTACTAAATGCAAACATAGTAATTATTAGTGGATAAGCGTTTTTAACTTAAAAATGGAATAGAGTGCAAGAGATTAGATGCGAAAAATATTAAATAAAAAGTAGGTTATTTTTAGTTGTGTTTTTTTATATAAAAGGTTATGAGTAGTACAACTCCTTAACTTATGACTAATAAATATTTATAAATTATAAGTGTTACAAATAAGTATAGTTATCATATAAGCTATTTTGGATTATTTTTAATTGTTTATTACAAAACTATAAATTTAATTTCAATTTAACAGTATACATGTCTTATTTTTATGTAATCTAGGAAAATTATAAATAGTATTCTATCCCAAAATTCTAAGATATAAATACTGAGCAATTAAACCATTTTTTAATAACAGATATAAAATGTGTGGACAAGATACAATGAAAACAATGAAAACCTAATATTCCTAGTTGTGTCTTCTTATGAAAGATTGAGATTTAATTTGTTAGATTGCTTGTACTCAATAATAATTGCTTGTTGGTATTTACACTGATAAGTTACTTTTTACTTGTTGGTATTTACATCTATAATTGTTTATATCTTAGAATTGAACTAGAATGTCTATGTCTTTTTCATAATAATCATTCCAAATTTTAAATAAACAATTTTATATATAAAATAACTGTACTTAATCCATGAATGATTGGTAATTCATACAACAGTCAATTAGCCTTCTTAATTACAGAAACAACTAGTTCTGACACTACAACTTAACCAACTTAAACTATATGAATCCCCGCTGTAAAATGCGACAACTAACTTGTTTATTCATGGCATTTAACTTGTTGCCAATCCATATTTATGGACCACAAATTAAATAGCCTACTAATTATCTTTTCACTCCCACAGTCCCACTCTTACTAGGCCATCCTTAACAAACATGTACGTTCATGTACGTTCAGGGCATCCAACAGACCAACAGCAAAGTCAACGATTGACTTAACGATTGAGTTTTCTGTTGGTCCCTTAGATAGCCTGAACGTACATGTATTTTAAGTTCAGGCCTCCTACTGTTTTAACTCTAGCCTATTTTTTAGGCTACCCTAGATCCTTTCCGTTTCTGGACGTTTCAACTCTTGCCCGCTACCCTAGATCGTTTGCGTTTCTGGACGTTTCAACTCTTGGCCGCTACCGTAGATCGTTTGAGTTTCTGGACGTTTCACTGTTTTAACTCTACCATGGTGTCACCCGATCGTTTTCGTTTCTCGCCGTTTCACAGCTGGGAATGAAATATTAATAACCCTGCATGCGTTTGCTGTCCATCTCATGAAATGGATAGAGGGATGGGCGATGAACGTTGCAGTACTTTGAAGGAGGAGCGAGCTATTGTTTCAGATGATGCTCATGGAAGGGAGGGGCGCACTTCACCAAACAAAATCCGAATTATCATTGAAATGCCTGCAAGGCCCGTCAATTGCAGATATTGTCACACTCGTTGGTAAGCGAAGACCGACTCTGTTGCATTGTTATTGTTATTGATTTGTGAGATAAATCTTGGTGAAAGCTTTTAGGGTTTGTAGTCTTAATAAGAATATAATAATTGTCTCAATGCCTCTTCCCACGTACAATCATTGCCATCTCCACACATATTGAGTGGGAGCTTACAATCAACCTCTACACATATTGATCAAGCACATATTGTAAACATAAACAAATTCTTGGAATATCCATATCTATTTCACATATGGTTGGAATAGATAGTGAATGGAATGGATTCATAAACTGCTTTTATTTACATTGTTTTTATATTATTACAATTGACAAAAGAGTCTATTTACTTTGTTTTTATATTGTTACAATTGACAAAAGAGTCTTTAATATTTCACTTCATAAAATTGTCAATCTCACACAGAACCTTATGCGTTGGAAAGATGCTCTAAATCTGTTTTTTTGTTCTGGTTAGTACATTTTTGAAATTGGGTTGTAAATTCTATGCACAGTGATGCTAAGCAGCTTTTTCATATGCGTTGGACGTTTCAATCTTGGAAAGCTGCTTTTGACTTTCAAATGACTTACAACGAATATCAAGGGTCTTAATGCTTTTCAAAACATTTGAGTCATTCGTGGGCACGACCCTTGATCCCGCTGTTGACGCATTCATCTTAATTCTTATCTTCTTTATCACAACATTAGCATTTGACTGGTGACATAGGATTGGTTAGTGGCATAGGGTTGTTGTTTTATTAATATCATTTTTATTTATATATTTATTATTGTTTTTAATTTACAATATTTTTATTTTTATATAATTATTTGGTATATAGAGCTATGTTAATTTTATTTTGATATTATTTGAAAAAATTATTGAATTTGGTATATAGTGTTATGTTAATTTTATTTTGATATTGTTTGAAAATGGAAATTTTTTTGAATTTGACAAATTAATGAAATTTTAATATCTTAGAATTTTGATGAAAGAGAGATGGAGCTCTTAGCTAATGCATGGATAAGTGGTAGCTAATGAACGGATAGCCAATAATTCATGGTCAATAACTAGAAGAATGTGAGATATAAAATAAAAATTTATAAAAAATAACTAATGGATAGATAACTGTAGATAATTTTGTGGTAGTTAACCTTGCGGTTGAGGTCTATCACCAACCACAAATTAAGTGATTGTATTAGAGGGTAAGATAAAAAAAAATTAGAGAACAAGGTAGAGATAATGGGGACTAGACTTCATGCAATGGAAATTCAAAAAACACTTAGAAAATATTAAGTTAAACCCATTAAAGTGGAAATGAATTGAAAGCTCATAGACTTAGAAATGAGCTTTAAACCTCACAATAGGAGGACAAAGAGGATATGTTAGCCATTGTCAAGACAACACTTCACAATAGGTTACAAATTTACAAATTAAAACTACTGGTCTCAAAGAAACATACAAGTTGGGGAAATTAATTGAGAATAAAGAAAGGCTAATATGGGCTAAGGTTAGCTCAACTGAACAAAAATACAACATACTCAGTAAGACATCAAGTTTAAAAAGCTCGGGGATATTTATAAATGAAGACCACATTCAAGAGAATTAGGCCGAATTAAGAAAGGAGGTCCAAAAGGTAAAAGAAGCTAGGAAGGAGCAGAAATGGCCATGAATAAAAAATAGGAACTTAATTGTTATTAGAGATAGAAACCAAAAGGATATTAATAAATAACGATTGGACACACTCTGGATATGTACTATGGTAAATATGGAATAAATGTTCATGTCGTAGAGGCATTGGGGGTATATCGTGATACATTAGGAAGAAAATATCCCCACATGTTAGGATTTATAAGAAAGATCCTTACAACCAACTTATTTGAATAGAGATCACATATATTAATCATGAAAAAACATACATAGTCATCTGTTATTTTGACCCTGTCAATTCCAACTTCTATAAACAAAACAATTTAGATAAAAAAAATTGTCCTTATGATCGTTTAGAACATGATATTTCTTGTTTAAGGAAGGAAGGAAATATCGTTTTGATGGGTGACTTCAATGCTTGAATTTCCAGTAACCAAGCTATTATTTTAAGTAAGTATTCCAAGCCTAATCCTCTTTGGTTAGACAAAGACCTTGAACTAGACAACATGTACACAAGAAGTTTTGAAGATATATGTGAAAATTTATTCGATTCTGAGTTGGTCAAATTTTGTAGTACTCAAGATCTTATCATTTGCAACGGTCTCACAAAATGGCCAAACTCTATCCACATGAATTGTATCCATGGGATTGGAAGTAGTGTGGTATATTATGTTATATTTGATATCCCTTTATACAACAAATTAATAGATTGCAACATCTTCAATGACCATGATCCTGACTCTGATCATAGTCATTTAATTATAACTCTCAATATTCCCATGCATAGCGATCCCAAGGAGGAAAACTATCATTGCCAAAAGCACTTGATCTTCGATAAAAATAAAGATAACATTTTTCTCCATAATCTAAAAACTGAACTGGTTCCTTTATCTAGCATGGATAATATAGAAAATATCTACCATAATTTTGTTACAACCCTCTCGTCATCCATTAACAAGTTCTCTATTGAAGTCTCGACTAAAACAAGCAATAGTAGAACCAACCCTTGGTATGTTCAAGAGTGCATTATCTAAGTAAAAGGAAAGAAAATCTCCTACACCTCTCCAAGGTGGCTCTGAAGAAATTCTAAAGGCAAATTCTAACTCACAAAAGAGAAGAAGACACTAAAAATTGCTTTAAAAGATTGGAATTCATATCTTAAAACGCTCTATGAATCCTCGTATATTAGAGATAACATTCAAATCCTTCTTACAATGAAATAAATGGTTTCCTACACATTGGACTCAAAGCCTCATTATTCCCATTTTAAAAAGTGGTGATAAAATGACCCCTCTAATTATCGGACTATTATGATTAGCCCTCTCTTAGCTATGTTATATGGTATTATCTTAGTAAAGAAGATCAATGAATGGCTAGAAATGGAAGGTAAGCGGGCTAAAGGTGAAGCAGGTTTTAGAAGGAATCATCCAACCACCTCCTCCTTACACTTAGTATCATTGTACAGAGAAATTATGTTGTAATAGTAAGTCTAACCTATTTTGTTTCTTTGTGGAATTTAAAAAATATTTTGATACAGTGCCTAGAAATAACTTGTGGAATAGGATAGAGGAGCTTAAGGTTCCTTTGGAGTTGAGAGATGCCGCAACAAGGTTATACAAAAAGGTCATTGCCAAGTTTAAAAATAATGAGGGGTGGAAAACATATATAAATTGTAATATTGGAGTTAAACAAGGTTTCCTCCTCTCCCCTACCCTTTTTGGCATTTACATTAATAAGCTAGAAAAGTGTTTAGAAGAAGCAAGTTGCCCAGGTATAGTCTTAGATGGGAGAGTTATCATTCTCATACTTTATGCTGATGATATTATTCTTATGGAAATGTGTCATTTTGATCTCGATAAGCAATTAAGAATTATTAAATATTTTTTCTCTAACATGGGTATGACTATTAACATCGACAAGACTAAAATCATGATTATAAAATCTAAGAAAGACACCTATGCAAATTTTATTTCTGATAATAGAAATCTTGAGGAAGTGACTTCTTAGAAGTATCTCGGAATTAATATTCATCACAAGCTCAATTGGAATTATATCATTGAGAAAAGGATTAATGGAGGGTGGGAAGCTTATTTTGGTCTTGAAAATGACTATAAATCAACCAATCTTGTCATGTGGGATAAACATAAGTTCCTCTTTGAAACTCTTGTCATCCTTGTTATCTTGTATGGTTGTGAAGTATTGGGGTGCAACATTTCTAGAGAATCTTGGAGGAAGATTGAGCAAATCCAAAAGCCGTTTATAACTTCTAACCTAAAAATTAAAAACAATACGCCTTATCATATTCTCCTTATATAAGTTGGTCTTTCCTCTATCGAGAGCATTGCTATGACTAGGTACTTGATGTACAAGCATAAGATAAAAAACATGGGAAACAGAGACTTCCTAAAATTGCTTTAAACTCGAGTCAAAACCAACTACGCCTCAAGCGGTGTTGATGTAAAGATACTATGATTTTATTAAACCATTGGGGCATTAATGAAAATCAAATTTTGCAAAACATTGACAATGTCAAAAATATTATTACTTCTAAGTTTAAAGATAACTCTAGTGTGAGGAAAATTTAGCGGTTAAGAGAAAATTAAAATACTATAAGGAGGTCATTAATTCTAACTTGGAACATCAAAACTATTTCTCAGTGGTAACTAGCTCACTGAAGAAAATGAATATAGACAAGATTAAAATGGACTCTCATGAACTCCAAAGCGAAGGAGGGCGTTGGTCTACTCCTAAAAGTCCATGTATGAGCGTTGAAGATAAAAATCACTTTCTCTTAGAATGCCTTGCTTACAACCACATTAGATATGAGTTTGATGGTATTTGCTACAATACAAAACTTTATAACCTCCTAACTTTCCAAAACTATAGTGAGCTTGGAAAGCTTCTTGGCAAGCTTTTAGAGCACAAGAACAAAATTTTAAAGCAAACCAAGTATTATACCAAAGTTGGTCTCAGTGTACGTTAATCATCATCATCATCACTAATTATAATTTTAGAAAAAAATTTACAAATAGATAAATTTAAGTTTTATTAATTTTTTCTTTAAATTTTGTAGTATATTTTTAATTAATGAAAACTTTAATTTTATAATATTCTGATATTTTTATAAGATAAGCGGTTTTATAAATTTTGTGTATACTAAATATTTTAGATCTCCTTCAAAATAATATATCATATTGTTATTCTATAGGATATTTAGTGAGAGTTTGTAGGATATTCAATTATAACTTGAGATAGGTAAATATTATAAAGTAAAATCAAATGAATAAAAACATTAGTGTATTATATATTTAAATTTAAAAAATATTATATAAAAAAAATATTTTCTTCCGACGGAAAATGGACAGTCAAAAATTGGTGTTGTCCTCGTGAAAAGGTATTACAGTGATGTCATTTCGTCACCTTAATTGCTATACAAATTTTATAAGGATTGCAGCATACTTGGTCGCCCATAATACAGTGGACAAATGCTATCAATAACTACTATGGAGGATATCAATCATGTGCTAACATCTCTGGACTACAGTGCGTTAAACGTAGAAATCAAGACAACTAATTCACTAGCATCTTATAACAATGGAGTGCTATTTTTGGTAACGGGATCAATTACTTTAAAGAAGAGTGTCAGCCCTTTTTCCTGGCTCTTGATAAAACACAACTATATTGCATGACATCCTTTGGTACCTGCAGGTTGAAGAACCACCACAACAGAAGCAAAATCTTGTAGAAGTTGCAAACAAAGCATATCAGCAAAATCTTGTAGAAGTTGCAGCCAAAGCATATCCCGCCTCAGATCCATTTGTCAATTCTGAACCCATAGACAATGATGGTTTTACTCAGAAAAATCATCAGAAAAATATTGTAGAAGATGCAGCCATAACATATCCTGTCTCTGAGCCACTTGTCCATTCTGAACCAGTAGCTCAAGTTGAAACTCTAAATGGATTGGAGGAGTAATTCACAACAGTTGTGAAAGAGCTTCCCAGTACACACAATAATGACAAGCAATAGCAGAAAGTTCTAGAAGAATCACTTATTCAGAAGGAGAAGTTCCACAAGGATTACAACGGAGAGCCTTGTGGTTCTGCTCAAGAAACATCAGTTGTAGTTAAAGAAACATTGAAATTGTTTTATGCTTCAATTCTTAAAAAAGAACCCACTTTTGCACTTGAAAAGCAACTTCTTACGAGGACAAGTGTTGTACCAAATTCCTCTCAACGTTCATCAAATGCTTCCACTCTTGTCAATATGACAACAAACAACACTGCATAATGAAGCAGGTGCGGTATTTTTATGAACAAATTGCCTGCGAATATTACTCATGCTCAAGTTGAGAAAGAGTTGAAGAAGTTTGGGGAAATAAAACCTTCTAGTGTTTAAGTTTTTTTTGTTGGGAAAGTGGTTGAATCCCTGATTAGCACCAACTCTTAACATGGTTGGATTTTTTGGTATCCAACTAGATTAGAATCGGTGACCTTTCAGCTTAAGAGGGCGTCTTAACCATACCCCGCCACCAACTGTTCTACATCTGGCGGATTACCTTCTAGTGTTCAAGTTAAGAGGAAGAAAGGAGATGAATTTTGTTTTGGTTTTGTTGAATTTGAAGAAGCAACTTCAGTCATTTTGTTTAGGAATCCCCTATCACAATCAATGGGTGTGAAGTAGATATCAGCGAGAAACAAGAAATGCAGAAGGAAATGGGTACTCTGTATTTATTAACAACTTGCTGGTTAATATTCCCGTCTCCCAAGTTGAGGAAGAGATGAATTTTGGGGAGGTTAAGCCTTCTGGTGTATAAGCAATAAGGATGAAAGATAATAGATGAAGTTTTGCTTTTGTGGAATTTGAAGAAGCAACTTCAGTGCAAACTATTGTTGAGGCATCCCTTATTATAATTAATGGTCGTGGATAATTTATAGAGGAGAAAAAGGAGCATAGGAAATGTAACCAGTGATGTTCTAAAGACAGAGATGGACGTGGTAGTGGTGTCCTTTTTTGACAATCAAATCAGTGGACGCATCACAAACGAAGATTTATGATATTCTTTTTAATGTGGAATGTTTTTAATTAGTACTAGAATTGAAATTGATTTGATTTTCAATGCTTAATTAAATTTTCATTAAACTTCTAGTCTAACTTTTTGAAGAATTTGGCCATAAATAAAAAATAGAATTTAAGCTTAATTTTAAGGGGACTCTTGTATTTATTTTTACACTTATTTTTAAGATAATTCTAGAGTTTCTTTTTGACCTCTTTAGATTTACATATTGCAATCTCACTTTTTATTTTTTCTTATACTAAAGTTTTTTAAAGATTTCATAAATAATTGAGTATTAAACTAAATATTATCAACATTAAAAAATTAAAAAAAATATAAAAATATAAATTTTTATGTAGTAATTAATCAAAAAAAATTTAAGATTAAACAACGATAATATGTACTTGCTATATGTCCTCTATTATGTGGTGCACGTTCTGATGGTGTCCTTTGTTTTATCAGTTTTTATACACAATACGATTTAGATTCAGTTTTATGCTCCATATGCTTTTTGGGTGTCCTAACTTGTAAATTTACTACTATAGAAACCAACGTATATTAAAATGGACACTGAAAACCGAATTTTAAGTCTCTTTGTGTATGGTTTGGTTCTTGATCATTTTGAGGATCTTGATTTCAAGAAATGATCTTATTTTTGAAGATCAATCTGATAGGAATATTTAATCCTCCTTTCACCATATATAGTGCAACAAATATAAATAAAATATTATTTAAATTAGTTAATTATCTTATCTTAAAGTTTATAAAGGCCAGATTTCCTTGTAATTATCTCATCATCCAATATATTATTATTATTTGTATTCATTATTAAAATGATAGTCACTAATGAACAACCGGATTTTGTTGCTCTATTTGGTATCAGCGCTCCTGGGTTGCAGGTTCGCTCCTGGTTGCATTGAGTTCGGATTCGACTCCCCCCAATATTAAAACTTGGTTTCGACTCTTCCTAAATCACTCATTCTCTCCATGTTCCAGGTTCATACACTCGTCCATCTCACTCCATCATTGCTCGTTTTCCCACTGCTTCCCTACTACTCCATTTGGCCAACCCCCTCTCCGCCTGCCCCACTCTGCGCACCAGCTCCATCTTCTCACACATCGCTCGCTCTTCTCCACTCTCCATGTTGCCTCCCTTCCTGCACTTTCCTTCTGCACTTGCCTCCAGCACACTCCATCACCACCCACACCACTTCTGTCGTCACACCAAGCTGCCGCACCAGCCCAGCCCAGCCCACCTGTCCTCTACGAGGCCACCTGCTCCTTCACCCATCGGCTCTATCACCCATATGCGCACTCCCTCCTCCACCGAATCCGCCCTTCACACCGCTCTGCACTATTCTATACCTACGATCCCCTCCTCTCCACGTTTATCTACTCTCCATCCTGCACGCTCTCCAATATACGCCACCATCTCCACGCTCGGCCAGCCCACGCTCCACCTCCCAGCCTCTTCACAGCCTGCTCCTCTCTCACCTGCGCCTGCTCCACCCTCATGCCGCTCTCGTCTGCGCAGTCCGCTACTCTCTACGCGCTGCACGCCGTCCCTCACATTCCTCCACGACTTGCAGCAAAAACCAATATATTATAAATATATAACATAATAATATATATTATAAATATATAAAACCACAACCTACAACAAAAAACAATATATTATAACATATAATAAAATATATTATTTCAAATATATTATAATATAATATACTTTTAATAAAATATTTAAAAAAATTCAAATATTATATTTAATATTATAATATTTGTTTTAAAAAAAACTATAGTTTATGAAAAATAATAATAATATTAATTAACTAATTAATTAATATATTATTATTCAATTCACTTCAAAACCCAAAATAGCGTTGAAATACACATTTCTGTATACAAGGTCCAAGACTATGGAGGAACTGAAAGAGAAGATCGAAAAAATGGAGAAGGACATAAAGCCCATTGTCGCTAACCAAGAAGGCTTGAAGGAAAATATGCAAAATAACAATACATTACTCAAAGACGAGCTTTTTTTGGTACTAGAAAGAAGGCTCAACGACAAACTTGACATCCTGAACGAAAAACAAAACGACGTGGATGACAAAATGAGTACTATGACACAAAACATAAACACCTTAACAAAGAACATGAACACCATGATGCAGAACCATAATACATTAATCGAGATGTTACAAAGGTTCATACCCAGTCTGGGCCAACGGTCCACACATGCTAGATGCCTCATTTCATGTTGCCCCCCAGGAAACACTCGCAAAGAATCAAGAAGAATTGCAAAAAAAAATAAAGATTAACAATACAACGCTTAAGCAAGAGATAGAAACACAAATACTGCTAGACATGGAGGCATGATTAAACAACAAAATAGATGCTATAAGTAAAATAGTAGAGAATAAAAAAACCAAAAAGCTCCACTAACAACGAAGCAATTCAGATATGTCACTTTCATCGTCTAGTAGTTCCGAGCCACCATCAAACCATAAAGAAAAAGGAAATCAACGTCGTCCTTACAAAGTGCACCCACCTAAAGCAAAAATAGAGTTGTCGAAATGTAATGGGAGTGAAGACCAATGTGTTGCTTGGCTAAACAAAGCAGAAGAATACTTCGACATTTACAACATTCAATCTGACGAGGAGAAGGTGAAATATGCGTCAATGCATATGGAAGGGTGCGCCTATAATTGGTACTTATAGTGGAAGAGAGATAATCTTACCTACACCTGGAACTTGTTCAAAAATAATTTTTTTAATAGATTTCAAGGAATCAAAGAAGATGAATTTTTCAGTAAACTTACCAGACTACAACAAGTCGGAAACGTTGAGGAATTCACTCATCAATGGGAATCCTTATCAACACGAGTATTTGGATTATCTAACAAGTAAAGACTCGAAACTTATTTAGGAGGTCTTAAACCATTCCTCCCAAAAGAGTTAAATTTGCATGACATAGCTAACGTAGAAGTAGCAAGACATAAAGCAAAAGTCGTAGAACACAAATTTGAAGGAATTAAAACAAGAGGCGATAACCATTATCGGCAAGAAAAAGAGACACAATGTAGGTACTGTGCAGATACGTGGTCACCTGGTCATCAATGCCACAAACCTCAATCATATCCCTATGAAATGAAAAATAGATCGAAGTCATCTAACAGTTACGCTGATAATAGAAAAATATATATATATATATGTTGTTGATGCGGTGATGATTGGACCCCTGGTCATAAATTTAGGAACAATGTGACAATACAATGCAAAATCATCAATGGAAAGGAAGTGAAAGTCTCTGCACAAGAGACCTCATTCGATTCTAATACCGACACTGAGTCAGAATGAAGAACGAAACTAGGAAAATACTTAAGCTTTGAGGACAAAGCTTCCTTAAAGGGAGTGGCAATGTAACAAATATAAATAAAATATTATTTAAATTAGTTAATTATCTTATGAAAGGGTGTAACCCTTCAGTTTACACACTCAAAGCCTATAAAGGCGAGCTTCCCTTGTAATTATCTCATCATCTAATATATTATTATTATTCATATTCATTATTAAAATGATAGTCGGATTCGACTAACGGACAACCGGATTTGGTTGCTTTTTAGTCTAATTGATCATCTTGTCTAACTTAGGTAGACATTTGTTACTGTACCAGAGTGTGGGGAACACATATAGAGGTTAAATGCCACTTATTGCATGTTCATGCATGAGTTTAGGTGCCTCTGAGACCATTCCCTACATTATAGGAGCCACTATCATTGCCACCAACAACCTCCATCACTTGGTTGTGGTAGGTAGTAGTTATGCTGATTCAACCTTCAATTACATTCAGTTTGATCACTCTTAGTTAGTCTAGCACCAGTATTGCATGGTTACATGGGGAAGTGGTTCCTTTTTCCACCTACCTTGTCACTTTAATCGGTTTAACTAGTTTAACTGATTATCAAACTGATTTAGACATCAGGAGTTAAACTAGTGGCTCCCATGCAGTGATTTAGACACTTCTAGTTAGTTAGTGAGTCAGTTTTAGTTGGTAGATTTGAATTTTATCCACATGATTCGAATACTACTTATTGTAGCACCATTGTATACTGTTGGAATTAGTCAAGATTAATGTTGTAATTTACTAATCAATTCTTTTCAGTTTTCTCTGAAATTTGTCTTGTTCAGTGTACATTGTCTATTTCCTGTACATCAATGGCTCAATAATTCAAACACTATATCATAGCCTTTTTTAGGCTAGGATCAAGTCTTGTCCAATATCCATTGCACACCATAAGCAACTGAGTTTCCACATAAATTCTACAATTTTTGCCTTTCTAGCTCTGGATTCGTCCAAATAAGTCTCTGCAAGTGTGATGGACTCTGAGAAAGTGTACATGTCGAGGTGGAAAGGCTTGAATCTGACATGATTGTGAATTGGCTTGTTTTGCAGTGATGTTTTGTAGGAACAACTTCATATGGATTCAAGATTATCAGTTCTTCTTCTAACTCCATTCACAAGATATTTAGAATGGAAATTGAAAATGATTTTATCTCCAAAGAGACAAGGTCTCTATGAGGTATCTATTCGACTTTGTAAAGAGTCTTATGAATATGAGAATGACTGGATAAATGGCAATGATATAGATTTTGGAACAATATGTCTGTCCTTTTCTCCAAGCTTGTGCTACCTTATTGATTTTGTTGGATACCCAAAGGATCTATGGGCATAATTGGATAGAATATTTGGTAAGAACAATGAGGATCATTATAGCAATTTGGAGAGAACACCCAACACCACAAGGTTTCTTTCTTCAAAAGTATCAGCCTCTACTCTCTCTGATGAAGGTTTTCAAGATGAAGAAGAAGTAGAATCTTCCACACAGTCAATTCCAATTGAAGAAAGTCTCCTTCTCTTGTTGCTCTGGAACTTGATGAGATATCTCATTTCTCATATTCTCATATAGCTGATCCAGAAAAAGACATTCAAATCTCTGTTATTGAATAAAAAATCTCTTTCCATTATATATGCAAACATTCTCTAGTGATTCTTCTATTTTAATTCATGTGCAAAGTTTGCTAGTGATTGCTTCAAAAAATGAAGAGGAATTCGATTTCTCTATCTCTAATGTTGCTGTTGGTGTGCAGAAAAGTAATACTTTGGTTATTTTAGAAGAAATATCATACTTTAGGACTGATCCATTCACTCTCATTTATCTAGATATTTCAACAAATTCCTGCATGATTGCATGCACCAATACTTAGAGTTTTGTTGAAGAAGGAGAAAATTGTGCATTTACCATCTCGATGGAGCACTTGGAAACTTTGTTCTACACTCTTGGATCTGATATGGCCTTATTTGGATATGGCATGACCTTATTTGGTTTAATTCTTAAGTTTCAAGAGCCTCCATTCATGCTTGTAGTTGTTATCGTCAATTTTGGTGGGAAAAATCAAGTACCTCAAGTCTCTTTCAAAATTGTTGTTGGGGATTTGATGTTTATTTTGTCTCATGAGCTTGCTGATATTATATTTTGTGAATCATTGGTTATTTTAGAAGCTATATCAGATTATGGATCTCAAGCATTCGCTCTCCACAGTCTCGGGACTTGTCTACATTCCTACTTTATCACATGCTCAACTCCTCACAGAACTAGTAAATATGGAGACATTATGCATTCGCCTGGACACTTGCTCCTAATACTTGGAGTTGATTTTACCACACATGGTTCAATTCTCAAGGCTACAATATATTAGTTTCTTTGTTTTACCTCACATGGTTCAATTTTTCAATAACATTTTCTCTCTCATTAGTTGACCTCAGTTGCTCTACATGGGTCCAGTTTTCATTTTCCAACTGTCTATGTTCTTGATTCAGTTGAGCATATTCTTCTTCTTCCAAAGAGGAAAATTCCTTTAGATATAATCATTTAAATTTGAGAGGTTCACATGCACAGTCCTAGGATGCTGATGCACAAAAAAACCAATAGTTTGCATTACTTCTCTAAATAGTTGAAGATTGTAGCTCGTTTTCTTGATTCACTACTTATATTGAGGGTGGGGGGTTTCCCAGGAGGTTTTCCCCATTTCCCATAGTTTATTAAGAAACTTTTTATTTCTTTTAGATTATATGGGTTACTTTTGGCCTAGTTGCCAGGGCCCCAGTTTTCCAAGTTAGGATTAAGGGGGGTGTTAGTATTATTTAATCCTCCCTTGACCATATATAGTCTAATTGATCATCTTTCCTAGCTTAGGGAGACATTATTACTATACTAGAGTGTGGAGAACACATATAGAGGTTAACTGCTACTTACTACCTGTTCATGCATGAGTTTAGGTGCCTTCAGACCATTCCCTACATTATAGGATCCACTATGAGTGCCACCAACAACCTCCATCACTTGGTTGTGGTAGGTATTTAGTTATGCTGAGTCAACCTTCAGTTAGATAAATCTCAGTTAGTCTAGCACTAGTTTTTCATGGCTACATGGGGAAGTGGCATCTTTTTCAACCTACTTTATTATTTTAGCTGGTTTAACTAGTTTAACTAATTGTCAGACTGATTTAGACATCAGGAGTTAGAGTAGTGGCTCACATGCAGTGATTTAGACACTCTTAGTTAGCCAGTTGGTTAGGTTTAGTTGGTAGATTTGAATCTTATCCACATGATTCGAATACTACTTATTGTAAAACCATTGTATACTGCTGGAAGTAATGAAGATTAATGTTGTAATTTACTGATCAATTCTTATCAATTTTCTCTAAAATTTGTGTTGTTCAGCATACATTGTTCTTACTATTCCACTCCAGAATTATACCTTTCAATTGCACTCATTTCCTGTAGATCAATGGCTCAATAATTCAAACACAATCTACTACACCATTTCACGTCACTGGGAAGGTAATGGCAATGTTATCTCATTTCAAGGTTGAAGGAAAAACTAGATCAACTATATAGGTGATTCCTCCTAATATCGACCCTTCAACACCATGGGTTTTTTCAAATGGATCATGTTGGAATATATTAAACCCACTCACAACTTAGGATAAAATAATTAATCATTATTGGATTAATTATTCACCCACTAGCTCAATTAGTTGGCATCCACTTGCACCTTAAAGTCAATACATGCCATCTATATACTAGGAATGATTTATTTCTAATTCTAGGTTGATCTTGACCACCTTTTGACCATCCAGAATTAGTATACAACACTTTACAACAGATTCTGCTTTATTCTACTTTTTCTGCTTTTCTATAGATAAGATAAAAGCTAGTCAACTAGGAAATTGGAAGCTTTTGTTTCCAATCCATCCTGCATTAGTTTTTCTCCATTTTTTAGGATTAGCATGTTTTTTCCATCTCCTTGACAACTCACTCATGCTTTTTCCAACTTGTGAGGTCCTTGATAGAGTTGGGAAGTGCTTTAGCCACCTATGGGGGCTTGCTATATTTTGGTAACTCAGCCTTTTTGAGCTTTATGAGTTGTTTCCATACAATTTGATTTTCCTATGAGGGATGTAATATTTATGTACACTATTATTCATTGTTATTCAATGGAAGGATACACACCAATATTCATCTCTTCATTCATGTGATTCGGTCTCTTTTCTTCTCTCTATTTTTCCTGTGTATGCTTGTGAGAATTCTTAGTAGCAAGATCTATTTCTTGTGCTTCTTCTTAGCATCATTTCTTGTAGCATTGATCTATTATTTCTACATTGTATCAGAGAATTAGGTTGATCAAGTTCTATAGAGTTGATGAGCGCATCCAGTCTCCTATCCCTTTCTGAAGAAGAGCTTGTCCAACTTACAAGATTTTCTCCTAGTTTGTTTTGCAGGTTGCAAAGAGTTTCTTTTTTAGCACATCAATTCAGCAGTATGGATACTCCTTCATCAATAATTCTTAATCCCTTCAACTACCACGAATGTAAATCCAAAATCTCCATTCTATTGCGCAGTAGAGGAATGTACAGAGTTACTCTAGCTTTGGAGAATGAGCCCAATGTTGTGATTGATAAAGCTAAGTGGTACAATAGGTTGGATGAAGCCTATGGATTTCTTTTTCTCTCTATTTCTCCTGATCTACTCTTTCATTTAGATGGTTTGACCACTCCAAAACAAGTATGGACTCAATTGGAGTCTCTCTTTGGAGTTCAAGATGAGCTAAGAGCACATCAATTGGAGGTTGCATTATTCTCACTGAGTCCAAGCAATTTCGAATCTCTTGAGGGTTTCTTCACCAAGTTCAAGTCACTTGTTCTAATACTCAAGCAATGTGGGATTGATAAAGAAGATGATCAATTCATCATTTCCATTCTTTCAAAATTAGGTCTTGATTACTTAGTTTTTGTGTCTACCTTTCATGCTACTAGGCTTGTTGTTCCTAAGTGGAAAATGCCTTCTTTAAATTATTTTCTTGATTCACTAACAAAGGAGAAGGATAAATTGATCTGATATGGGTGTTCTTAATTCTCCCAAAAGCAAGTATCATTCTTTCTTGGTTCAAGGAAGCAAGAATTACAAATCAAAAGAGAAGCAAATTGTGAAGAAGCCAAAGTCAGAAATTGAAGATGAAGATTCATATGAAGATTTAATGAAGAAAGTTAAGAAGAAAGGGAGCACATCCAAGTGTTCTTATTGCATAAAGGGTTTTCATTCAGAGAATAAGTGTTTCAAGAAGAATATGGACACCATGTCTTAGCTTCTTGAGAAGCACAAGATCGAAGTTTCAGATGAACTAGAAAAGCCTGTTGATTCCTCAGAACAATGTCATACTGCGTAGTTCCAGGTTGATATAACTTATTCTTTGAGTGCCAGAGTTCTCTCCTTTTCTCATGTCTCTAATATATATTTAGTCTCTAGTATATAAGAATCATAAATATCAGAACCTTTATTTGATGATCCTCCTCTTAGTCTACTAGATTCATCTCCTAAGAATTGTGTTTTTTCACTAGATATTGACTTGCCTTTGAGAAGCTCTTCCTCACAAGCTTGTATATCTGATTTAGAAGATTGTTTGTAGGATGATATGCATGTCATAAAACATATAATAACCCCCATCCATACCATCTACCATACCTATGAATAATCCAAATCCTATACAAATCCCAAGCTCACTGGTTGATTCCTCATTGGTCTCTTATGTAGTGATATTTATCTTACATGGTTTGAAGTCTTTCCTATATTTCAATGGCTGGTTATCTATGTCCTTAGTCATATTTGTACTGATATTAAACATGTTTGGATCCGTTCTAAACACTTATGGTTCAGATCTTATGCCCATCCATCATTCATATTTTTACACCTATCAATTTTCCCCAGTTGCTCATAATTTTCCTAGTCTAGCCCTATATCCTCATGGAGCCACTGAAGCCTTTGTCCTTTCTATTCCATATGCTAATATTTATGATATATGAGAGTTTTATTAGCCTCATATCAGATCTATACAGGCGCTACATCAGATTGGAAGATTGACATGTGATTCACATCACAATTTTGCAGCTATTCAGGGAATTGGGTGTGAAATAAATTGTCTTAATTTTTGTAATCTTTGGGAAGGAGTATGCACATATATATTTTCCATTTTAGATTATGTTTACAGATCAGAGTTTGACAGTAGAGAGAAGTATTCAGATAATTCTCCTACTTCATCAGATGATGAGATACAAGGAGTCTCTCCTCTTCCTTCTTGCAGGTTCTACACTCCAGCACATGATCATGGAGTTCATGATTTCTTCAAGAAATATTTCATCCATAAGCATTTAACTTAGCTCATTCAAATGAAGATAAGGATATTTTGAAGACATATTATTTCAAAATTTTGTGCCTCGTCCTTTCTCGAGGGAGAATTTTCCCCATGTGGTTTTTCCTCTTTCCTCACTTTTTTGGACATAATAATTGTTAAAGGGTGACCATAGCCTTGTTGTTGGGCCCTATATGCATCTATATTTTTTTTCATACCATCATAAATTCATACTTATAGGGGGGTGTTAGAATATATTAAACCCACTCACAACTTAGGGTAAAATAATTATCATTATTTGATTAATTATTCACCCACTAGCTTAATTAGTTGTTATCCACTTGCACCTTAAAGTCAATATATGCCATCTATATCCTAGAAATTATTTATTTCTAATTCTGGGTTGATCTTGACCACCTTTTGACCATCCAGAATTAGTATACAACACTTTATTCTACTTTTTCTGTTTTTCTATGGATAAGATAAAAGCTAGTCAACTAGGAAACTGGCGGCTTTTGTTTCCAACCCATCCTCCATTAGTTTTTCTACATTTTCTAGGATTAGCATGTTTTTTCCATCTCCTTGACAACTCACTCATGCTTTTTCCAACTCGTGAGGTCCTTGATAGATTTGGGAAGTGCTTTAGCCACCTATGGGGGTTTGCTATATTTTGGTAAGTCAGCCTTTTTGAGCTTTATGAGTTGTTTCCATACAATTCGATTTTCCTATGAGGGATGTACTATTTATGTACACTATTATTCATCATTATTCAATGGAAGGATACAAACCAATATTCACATCTTCATTCATGTGATTCAGTCTCTTTTCTTCTCTCTATTTTTCCTATGTATGCTTGTGAGAATTATTAGTAGCAAGATCTATTTTCTGTGCTTCTTCTTAGCATCATTGCTCATACCATTGATCTATTATTTCTACAGATCAATCCATGTGGATGGAGAGAAAAGTGGTGCTAGGTATGCATTATATTTATCAAAAAAACATTTTTTTAAGGGTTGACCCTTTCTTGGAAAATGTACCAATAACATCGGCGACATACAAGTTATTTTGATGTCGATGAAGTTGTGGATTGACTTTAGGTATTTTTGGATTCATATTTGTTTGTCCGATGGATGAATAATTCAATAAAGTTGCAAAAAATGGGGTTGATTAACTTGCTCACACATCCTAAATCCATATATATATATGGAAAGTAATTATGCCGATATGCATTTGTATTCTATTGCAGATGCATTAATTAAAGGAAATCACTAGTGGCCAACCTGATTTGGTTGTTGAAACTAAGAGTTGATAAAGAGCTTAATTTATCTCTCGAGAGTATGGTCTTCATGAGTTTTAAGTGTTTTTTTGTGAAAGGAGTATGTGACTTAGACAAGAGGTTTTTCTTGTGATGTGAAAATACCGTGACTGAAAGGTCTTGTTAACATTTGTCTAATTACAATCTTCTGGTCATTATCTAATAAAAGCTATGTTTTGGAAAAATATGCAATTTGTTTAGAAAAATGTATTTAAAAAAAAATAAAGATGACATATTTTGAGAAAATAAAAAGTTCAAAAGTTTTAAATATTAGTAAAATTAACTAATCAATATATTACTAAAAGAAAGTATTATAATTTAAATTTACAATATAAAATATTTTTCTTTATATTAAAATATCGCATATCAAGATGTTTTCCATATAAAACTAAAATTAATAAACAACTTTCTCATTACATCTAATTTCATAATTAATTAGAAATAATAGTGAATTATTTTTAAAGCTCAATTTTTTAAACTTTAAAACAAACTAGTAAGCATTTATTTTAAAGGAAAAAAAGTAACTTCTTATTCATATGAATCAAAGTTACATCACACTTCATTTACATGATAGTGTTGAGATGTCACTAAATATTGTCTATCCACTGTCCACATGCCATAGATATTGTTTTATTTGTTGCACATAGAGCTATTGAACATTCCACACCATCCTTATTCTTCCAAACCTTCCTTTCCCCACTCCCTTGAGATTTTGTGGAGTCATTCTCCATAGGAATCACTAGTTTACAATGTCTAGCAATGTGTCCTTGATTACCACATTTGTAACATTCTATACTCTAACTCTGCAGGGGAGAAAAAGAATTATAGTTTCTTCCTTTTAGTAATGTTCTTCTTATAGAAAGGAGATTGTGATGTAATGTCTTTCCCAATATAAACCATTAGTTTACAATTTCTAACTATATGTCCAAAATTGTTACACACATAACAATTTCCCAAAAAGAGTTGTTGATATTTGTTTGGCACATTATCTGTCCTGCTTTTATTTTGAGAAAGAACAATTTTTTACTGTATTCATTACAACTGGTCTTATAAGTTCTTTAACATAACTTATTTTATTTCCTTCTTTATTTATGACAAAGGAATGTTCTGTCTTCTTTCCATTGTCATCGCCTAGTCTAGTTTTATTGCTAGATGATCTTTGACAACTTAGGATGCCATCCAGAGTTTCTAAACTACTCTTAAAATTTGTTTGAAAGGATTCTTCATTTGTCTTCTTTCTAAGCAAGATCAACTCAACTTCGAACTTTTCTAATTCTTTCTCTCTTTTCTCGAGTTGATGTTCTAGATTGTTTTCAACCTTTTTAGCTTCTTGAAGCTGATTTGTTATGTTAGCAATAATTCATCCCACATCATTGTTGTTCTCCTCAAATTTTGTCATATGATTTTTTGAGTTTTTGTACATCCTTTTATACTTCCCTAATTCTTCAAGAGCACTTACAAGTTTTGCTTCAATATCTACGAAACCTTCTACTTCTTCTTCTTAGATATTGTTCTTTATTCCCATGAATAGGTCTTCAACATCTTCATCTTCACTAGACTCATTTGAGCAGTTATCATCCATGGAATAAAGGGTATTTTTTCTTCTTCTTAAAAATCCTTTTTCTTCTTCTTTGAATATCAAGGATACTCATTATCATCTTCTTGTTTGGGATAAGGGAATTTGGAAGCAAAGTGACTAATTTCCCCACAGTTAAAACATTTTAAGGGTAATTTTCCTTTGTACTTATCAATACCTCTCTTAATATGCTTCTTCATCACTAGAGTCTTCTGATTGAAGTTTTGTCTTAGATTTCTTATCTAACTTAGATGCTTTAAAAGTTGCTTCCTTCTTTTGAGAATTATCTTGTGCAATCCTCATTTCGTAAGCTATGAGGATCTCTTATAGTTCTTCCATGGTGAGTTTGTCAATATTTTGTCTATCTTCTGGAGTGGAAATATTCAGATTGTAAATCATTGGAAGTGATCTTAGTACATTTTCAACTATTTCCTTTTCTTCTAATTCTTCTCCTAGCCCTTGAATTGCATTAAATATTTCATCAATTCTCTCAAAGAATTGTGAAATGTTTTCTTCTTCCTTCATTTTCAGAATTTCAAATTGAGTTTTAAAAGTCTGAATTTTATCCCTTTTTACCTTGGTGTCTCCTTCATAGATGGTATGCAGTTTGTCCCAGATCTCTTTTGTTGTTTTGCAATGATTACTTTGGCAAAAACTATTCTGCCTAATCCATCCAAAATTACATTAATGACTTTAGCATTGTGTCCAAATTGTTTTATTACTTCAAGATCCGTGGGAGGATATTTTGGATATATATATCGTGTTTCTACCAACATCCAAACATCTAGTTGAATAGACATTATATGGCTTATCATCCTAATGTTCCAGTACACATAATATTCTCCATTGAATATTGGAACCTTGGAGGATGTTTTTACTTGTTGATACATAGTGATAAAAGATATATCTTCAAGTGTTTAAACTTTTAGTGAAGAGGCCATACCAATGGTTGGAATATCAAGCAATACTGAGGGGTGGAGGGGGTTGAATCAATATTAATCAATCTATTTATATTTTTATCACTTAAAACCAAATCAATAATAAAAAAAACACAAAAAACCACCAATACTTTCTATTTCTCGAAGTTTATGAGGATTGAAGTTGTCATGATTACCCGCTCTGTGTAATACAATGATAATATAGTAGGAATGATTCGAATACACTAGGTAGGATTTGAATTCAAGTACTTGGACTTGCTTCAATGCTAACTCAATGTGTGAAAATCACCACTGAGAGCTCACTAATCTAATGTGGAACTTGTATTTTAAAGTTAAATTTATTATGAAGAAAATGGTATTTAATAAAATAAATTTTGAATTTACTAGTTTGAATTAGTATCAAATTTCTTGAAATGTAAAATTTGACGAAAATATTGTGCTTTCAAGAATTTAATGGATCTATAATGAAATAATTAAATTGATTGAAAAAATAAATTATGATCAAATTAATTTAAAAATAAAAAATATCAGATAGAATCATAAAAATTGATAAACTACTACAATTATAACAAAAATATAAATTCCAAAAAAATAAAAATAAACAAATTCAATAATTACTATATCAAAATAAATATTTTTTAATCAAAATATATATATATATATTCACCTAATAGTTATTTAAGTGTCAATAAAAATATCTTATTAACTAGTGGTCCATTGCATATAAAGAACTCGAAGTATATGTTAGTATAAATTTTAAATAATACAATAATATAAATAATAACATTTAATTTAATATTTTAAAATATATAATTTTCGATAGATTCAATAGACATGAAGATGCTTTTCTATATATTTAGAATAGCTATAATAAATGCGCAATATTCTATCGATCAACAATGGGCAATATTCATTGAACAATGATAATTATTGTTTGGTAGTTCAAGCAAGCGCTATAGGGTGGAAAAATAAGTTCGATTTACTAAAATGCAATTGCAAATTTGTTGAAGTTTGACTGAACATGTAGATGTTTGAATGTCGAAATGAGAAATGAGATTGTGTTCTTTATTTGTCAAATTTTATAAATCCTATAACTGAATGTTAATATTCTTTATTTGTCAAATTTTATAAATCTTATAACTGAATTTTAATATATGTTGGTTTCTCTAGTAAAATATACAAGTTAGAAACCGAATCTAAATCTTATTATGTATTAAAATTATAAAAAAAGGACATCATGAGAACTTGCACCACATAAGACGACATAGAGCAAGCACATATTATTGTTGTTTAATACCACATAAGGGATTAATTTTCTCGAGGTGCGAACCATTTTTTAAAATGGAAATGTTTTATCTAATTTTTATGGTTTTAGTTTATCTAATTTACATTGTTTTATATATATGCAATTCTAAATAATTTAAATTTAGTTTAAGACAAGTTATTTTTAATAATATTTTGTTATCTTTTATAAAAGACATCTATCAACTGTAGGATGAGTATGAAAGGAGTTACACTTCTCTCCTTTAGTGAGCTCTAGAATGCACCTCTTAGGTGCAATTAACAAAGTTTTGATTAATTAGTAAATACAAATTTAAATTTTTAAATTTTTAATGTTGATAATATTTAGTTTAATACTTTATTTCTTTATAAAATCTTTAAAAAAACATAAAATATGAGAAAAAATAAATTTAAAATCATTCAAAATAAAAAACAAAAAGTGAGATCAATAAATCTAAAACGGTCAAATAGAAAGTGTAGAATTAACACATGGTTCACCTTAAAATAAAGCTTAAATACTATTTTTATTTATGGCCAAATTCTTCAGCAAGTTGGATTAAAAGTTTAATGAAAATTTAATTAAACATTAAAAATCAGATCAATTTCAATTCTAGTACTCATTTAAATATTCCACATTATATGATAAGGCTACTGCTTCTCATTATTCAACTTGGATGGCTGCGTTTTCCACCATTTCTGTTTTTATTGTCAAAAAAAAAGCCACCACTACCACGTCCAGCTCTGTTCTTAACAACATTACTGGTTCCATTTCCTATGCTCCTTTTTCTCTTATCAATATATGCTTGACGACCATTAATTATAATAGGCCTCAAGAGCAGTTTCAAATTGCATAAAAACAAAAATCATAATATATACTTCACCTCCGAATTATAATAGGGAATTCCTGAACTGCATTTTGGACTGAAGCTGCTTCTTCAAATTCAACAAAAGAAAAACTGGATTCAGCTCCTTTCTTCGTCCTAACTTGAACACCAGAAGGTTTTATTGCCCCAAACTTCTTCAACTCTTTCTCAACTTGAGCAGGAGTAATATTCGCAGGCAATTTGTTCATAAAAATACTGCACCTACTTCCTTCTGCTGCAGTGCTGTTAGCTGTCATATTGACAAGAGTGGAAGCAAGATGGACGTTGAGAGGAATTTGGTACAACACTTGTCCTCGTAAGAGGTGGGTTTTTAAGTGCAACAGTGGGTTCTTTCTTAAGAATTGAAGCATAAGACAGTTTCGGTGTTTCTTTAACTACAACTGATGTTACTTGAGCAGCACCAGAAGCCTTTCCATTGTAAGCCTTGTGGAAATTCTCCTTCTGACTAAGTGAGTCTTCTGGGACTTCCCTCTACTACTTGTCATTATTGTGTATAGTAGGGAGGGAGCTCTAGAGAATTGCTCCTTCAATCTATTTATAGTTTCAACTTAAGCCACTGGTTCATAATGGACAAGTGGCTCAAAGACAGGATATGCTATGGCTGCATCTTTTACAATATTTTTTGTCAGTTACACCATCATTGTCTACTGGTTCAGATTTGACAAATGGTTCTGAGGCAGGCTTTGGCTGCAACTTCTACAAGATTTTGCTGATATGCTTTGGCTGCAACTTCTACAAGATTTTGCGTTTGTTGTGGTAGTTCTTCAACCTGCAGGTATTGAAGGATGTCATGCAATACATGATCTTGTTTTTCCTCAGGAGCCAGGAAAAAGGTCCGTTTTCGACTGTTCTTTAAAGTAATTGATCCAGTTACCAAAACTAGCACTCCATTGGTATTAGACATCAGTGAATTAGCTGTCTTGATCTCTACATTTAACGCAATATAGTCCAGAGATGTTAGCAGCTGATTCATATACTCAACAGTAGTTACTGTTAGCATTTGTCCACTACGGTCTGGGGGACCAAGTATGCTTCAATCCTTATAAAATTTGTAGAGCAATTGAGGTGACGAAATAACATCACTGTAATACTTTTTCACAAAGACGCAGCCAGTGATCAAATTTGAAGGGTGGGTCTTAATTTCAAATGGAAGGGCATTTATTCTTGGTTTAAGAAGAAGGGTAATATAATTAATTGTACTTCAATTGACAACTAGAAATTTACTAAACCCTTCACCAAAAAATGTAAAATCGACAAGTATAAATTAACTAAACCCTTCACTAAAAAAAATGCAAAAAATAAATACTGTTATTTCAATTTTTAATAATTGAGCACCCCTTAATATTTACATGAAAAAATGATATATTTTCAATAAAACTTATTTTGAACACATTAAGTTGTTATATGTGTATCATTAATTTTAGAGTTGAGTAACATAACAACTATTCTATTGTATTTTTTTTTAAGTTGGAACACACTTCCTTATAGAAAAAAAAAACTACTAAGACTATGTCTTAACCATATTGGGGCATCCAAGTGCAATCCAAGATTGAGAGATCTAAGAATGATAAGGAATAGGCACCTAAGAGAAAAAAATACACAACTCAGAAAACATTAAAAAGAAATTCCTACATACCAAGCAAGTTAGCAAAGCTAGCATAACCGGGGTTAGGGAATTAAATTTTTTTGTTCAACACTTGTCATAAAAGCATACATGTATGGGATGGAGGGGAAATGGAATCAAGCCTAAGTCAATTGAATCCTTGCAACTTACTGCATGTCTGGGTCTCAACAATCCGCCTTTTAAATTGAACCAAAATAGCAAAAAAAGTTTATTAATAGCTAGATTTGAGAAAGTTCCAAGTGTGAGTAATTAAGGACTCAAGGCTCCCAAATTTGTTTTGTTTTGTACCAGTCCATGATTCCGTGAATAGACAATCAAAGGTAGTAATTTAAGTTATTTAATGAAAACATCTAATGCATAAACCTCTATGTCGAAACCATTTTCCATGCCGATGTAGGCCACTGCCCTCTTTATTGTCTTACCAAAAGGCACGATAATGAGGAAGAAGACCTAAAATTATGGACTTCACCTTTTAAGAATGCCTTGCAATCACATTGGTGAGTGATAAGAAGATCACAACAATCCAACGTGTCAAATGTTAGTTGATAGTGTTAATTGAAGACTTATATGGTAAATTTAATATAAGGCTTACTTATACTTGTCTCTTACTCTTTGCGTCTTGACACATTTAATATTTTATAGTTGTCTCTATGCCTTGACCCAATTAGTATTATAAGGTGAGGATGTGCATGCATAATAATCCTTAGTTATGACTATGAGAAAAGGATTTAGAGGGAAGAGAATGTAAATACAATTAATTTTTATATGTATTTTGGTGGCATTGAGGATAAATGTTGTGAGAAACCACAATATTTGGAAGGACGGAGGGAGCTTACATCACGATCATGCCACCCATTAAATTGAAGACTATTCTTGAGCCAACAATTGTTTTTTTGATTTAATTAATAACCATTGTTTCTCCATATCGTGTGCCCAATAACACTTCTCTATAGCAATGCATAAATCGACCTCTGCATAGTTTGTGATCCTAGCTACATGTCATTATTTGTATTTGCATGACATCGAGTGTTGTTTATAGTTGTCATGATTCCATGATATTCATGCAAGAAATGAAGTCTTATAGAGGAGGACTCATCAAACCGACCTTTTGAATTTCACTTTGACGAGAAAAGAGTGGACATTGGTAGCGAGGTTCACATAGGTAGTAGGCACAAAGTTTTGAGCTCGTTTTAGGCCTAGTAGTGGAATAGTAGTTCTTTTTTTTATAGTCGTAGTTGTTGACACATTGTCATACTTTAGATTGCAGCCCCAAGTGAATCGGGAGTCAGAGTCACATCTCGATGGCTAGTGTCTCGTAGTCATCAATGATTACTGGTCATCTTGCACAACTAAGCACTGAGTGCATGGGATGAGTGATTACAATTTATCGTATTTCCAATATTCTTAATGATGAGTTGAACTTTATAGCATAGAAATTTTAACATCTTGAGAAATTTATATGGATGGGTAATTTCAAATGTTTCCCTTCTTTTGAAATGTTGATATGAATTATGGCCTTCTTAATTAGAAGGGTAAAATTCAGAATTTAATTTTTTTTAAAGGGCAATTTTAACTTTACACTTCTGGGAAGGGCTAGAACCCTTTGGAAGGGTTGAGAAGGGTTCAATTTTGAATGTTAGTCGCAGCTTTTTGATTGTCCATTTTCCCACAGAAGAAATTATCAAATTGAATAGGTTTTGGGAAAGAGCTACAAGTGTGAATTATAAATGTTATATGATATATTTCCTTATCTAATAAACAATGTTAAAATAAAACCAACATAACTCTAATTTTATTTTAGAAACTCTCTATAAAAAAAATAATTATATAAATATAGTAAATTAAGAACAATAGTAAATATATAAATAAAAATGATATAAATAAGGTGTCAATTTATATTGTTGAGGTGCTATGTCACTCATTAACTACTCTTCTATGTATCATCTTTTCACGAAAATCACCAATTATAAGGTCTCCAACGACGAATTTGGTGCTCCTAATTATTCATCTTATTATTTTCAAAAGTTAGATGCAATGCGTTGCAATAATTTCTTTATTTCTTTGAAGCTCTAAGAAGAAGTAAAAGCCCAGTATTTTCTTGAATATGATGCGTAGAGATAAAAATGAAGACAAGCCATCTAATGTGTTCTTTGTGATATGAAATATAGCAAGAATTAGGATGAATGCATTAAGAGATGCATATTGCAGCTGACTTTGGCTCAAGGGCCGTGCCCCCAATGACTCATCTGATTTGATTTTTGAAAGTCAGATTGAATAAGCCCCTTGTAAAGGGAATTAAGATCCTGAAATTCGCTGTAAATCATTTGAAAGTCTAAAGCAGCTTCGCAAGATTGAAAACAGCCCAACGCTCCATAGGAATAAAAAGGATGGTTTGCATCAATGTCCATGGCATAACCCAATATCAAAATGTGACCAGAACCAAAAAAAAAGCTTTAAGGTAGCTTTCCAATGCATGACATTCTGTGTGTGAGATGATAATTTTATGAAGTCAAATAAGAAGTTTTTTTCTTAACCGCAATCTACAAAATAGAAACAATATAAATAGAAGCAGTTTATGAATCCATTTCATTCTCAATCCATTCTCAATCTATCCAACCATCTGTAAAATAGATATCAGTACTCACAGAATTTGTTTATTGTTACATGCGATGAAATATTAATGAAATAGTGGTTTACCAAAGGGTGTCAAGTCCATGCTCCATTAAAATTCCTCAAAGGCGGTGTGGCATTGACATGAGCCATGTTGGGCGTTGATGACTACAAGGGAATGCAGAAAAGGAAGATTGGATTTGAATAAAAGAAAATCTTGCACAAAGGTAGGGACAGAACATTCCACAGCCTCTTGGAGTAGATTTTATTTTTAAATTGATTGGAGATTGGATCAAATAAAAGGAGAATGAGAAAAATCTATGTAATTACCTTACCTTCTGGAAGGAGGAGCATTCTGTTGAAGATTGGCATTAGTGGATGATGGAAGGAGGAAGAGAAACACACAAATAATTAAACAAATCCAATGCTAAATGAGTTACTACTCTTACTCTTTATTCATAAGAAACATGATCATGCTTCATCCCTTACAATTGACATGGAGGTGTATATTTAAAAATTTCTTACATGTAAAAATATCTCTTGTCAATGGCTTTATGAATATGTCAACCAATAGATCAATTGATTTACAATACTCTACATGGAATTCACGTTGTTTACAAGTTGTCGTGTGAAAAGATATATGGTTTTAATGTGTTTTCTCTTTCGTGAATAACATGGTTCTTGGATAGGACAATCATTGAATTTTTGTCGGTCCTTCTTTCCTTTTTTGAAGACCATACAAAACTTTGTCTAACCAAATTGCTTGACATGTTTCTAATGTCACTACTACATATTCATCTTCCATTAATGAAATATTCACGATGGGATACTTCTTGGGAACCCATGAAATCACCCCTGAACTAAGATGAAAAACATGACCTAAAGTTCTCTTCTTGTCATCCAAACTTCCTGCAAAGCTGCAATCTATATAACTAGTCAAATATGAAACTCAATGCTTTAGTTAGGTGTTCCTGCAACATATTGCAAACTCCTTTTTCCAACTTACTAATGTGAGTGGCATACATAATATATGGTCGCATCACTATGAGATACATGAGAATTCCTATCAGTCTCTTGCATAGTGTAAGATCTACATTGGAACTTATATATTCTTTTATCAACTTTGTACATGTTGCCACTAGTGTAGGTGTTGGTTTGCAATTAACCATTCTGAACCACTTAAGGACATCCTTAGCCTATTTTGTTTGACAAAAAAATATACCTTTTTTTATGATTGTTCTACTTATATGCCAAGAAACTACTTCATCAAGCCTAAATCTATCATCTCAAACTCTTTCTTCATAGTTTCTTTGAATTCACCTAATGACAGATTTCCTGTAAAAATCATATCATTAACATATAAACAAACTATCAAAATTTGTTCATGTTGATTTACCTTTGTGTATAGTGTTGGTTTGTTGATGCTTCTTCTAAATCCATTACTAATCATATAATATCCAACTCTACTGTAACAATCCCTTGGATCTTGCTTGATCCCAAATAGATATTTCTTCATCCTGTAAACCTTCCCTTCATGTTCTTTTATTTCACAGCCTTAAGGCTGTTGTACGTAAAAATTTAATTCTAGAATCTCATTCAAGAATGTTGACTTGACATCCATCTAATACACTTTCCATTTCTTATGAGTTGTAGTTGCTAAGATTTCTCTTACCATGTCCAATCTAGCTACTAGTACAAAAGTTTCTCTGAAATTAATTCTTGGTTGCTACAAAAAACCTTTTACTACTAACCTTGCCTTGTACTTGTCAATTTCATCTGTTTCATTGAGCTTTGTCTTATAGACCCACTTCACACCAATAGGGTTCTTATCTTTAGGAAAGTCAACAAGATCCAATGTAGAATTTCTTTCAATGAAATCTATCTCTTCGTCCATCTCTTTTACCCAATGTTCTTCTTTTACTCCCTCTTGAAAGAACATAGGGTGACCAACAAGAAAAGAAAATTTGGAAATTGCATCTAATTCATTATAAATTTCTTGTAAACTTCTAGTCTTTATATTATTATGATCAAATCATTACTCGATTAAGGAATAGGAATAATAAGTCAATTTACTGACCTTGATGCTTCACCTCGAACTGAAACTCTAGGTGTCCATTCTGTTCAATTTTCTCCTCTTCCTCCTCATTTTCTAGCTAAGGTATTATAGCTCCAATAACCTTATCTATGGTTTCGTCCCATGACTTCTATTATTTGAACAATACATCTCTGCTAATGATGAATTTTTGGTAATAGGATTATAGAAATTGTAAAGCTTTAAAGTCTTCTATCATCTAGATTTCTTAATTGTTGTATGTTTAGGTACATGAGCATAAACTATGCAACCAAATATTCTAAAATGTGCAACACTACAAGTTGTACCTATCCATGCTTCCTTTGGAACTCAGTTCTTCACACTTTTGGTGGGATATATGCTCAACACATGAACAATGAAAGCCACTGCCTCTCTCCAAAAATCACAAGACAAGTTTCTTCCCTTCAGCATGCTCCTATCCATATTCATAATAGTTCCATTTTCCCATTTTGCTACACCATTTTTCTGAGGTGTATACCTTGTTGTGAATAGGATTTTGATTCCATGTTGTTTGCAGTAAGCATTAAATTCCTTGGATTCATACTCTCCCCCTCTTTCTAATATGAATACTCTAATTTGATGGTTACTCTAGTTTTCAATCGAAGATTTGAATTCCTTGAACTTTCCAAAAGATTCCAACTTCTCACGACGGAAGTGCACCCGTGTTTTCCCATTGAAATCATCAATGATTGTAAGAAAATAAAAAAACTACCACCAAGTGACTAAGTCTGCATGGACGACATAGATCAGTATGAACCAAATATAGGGGTGCTTGTGCCCTATGAAACACAACAGCATGGAAGCTATCCATGTGATTTTTCGTAAGAATGTAACACTCATATGTGCTTGATGGACCCTTAATAAGTGGTAATATTTTAACCATGTCTTTTTGTTGCAATAGTTTAGACCAACAAAGTTAACATGTCTAAATCTAATTCCATAACAAAAAAATATTGATGCATGTTTCTTTTTGGACAAAAGAACTTACATGTGTGTAGGAACTCATGACTAACAACTACATTTGGTTCCTATTCGTCTGTACTTTGGTGATTAATTAATTACTTACATGTTTGTCATATATGGCACATTCTGCTCCTTAGAAGAAGGAATTATATCCCTTTTGAGTGAATTACCTAACAACGATCAAATTATGCTTCAAACCTGGAGCATAATACACATATGAGATGGTTTTATGTTGGCCTTGTTTGGTCAATATGACTACTCGTTTTCCAAGAAATTTAACTACATAATCAATGTCAAGTTTAACCTCTGTCTTTACTGACTTATCTAGACTCTCTACAACTAGACCTCTATTACCTATCATGTGGTTGTTGCAGCCACTATCTAAAATCCAAACATCATTTGGGCTTTCATGTGTAGCAGGACAAGTAAGAAACAACAAATCTTGATTGTTTTTAGACGTGTTTGTAACATTGACATTCTATTTTCCATGATAAACTTACTTATTTTTTCATTCACTAGCAAATTGACCAAACTTATTTCATAAAAGCACTTAATTTTTTATTTATCAAACTTCTTTTTGATGTCACTCCCATTTTTCTTGTTCTTGATCTTCCTTGCCATTGCTTTTGTCACCTCTGCCTCTACTTCTTGATCTACCTCAGCCTCAGACTCTTCCTTTTGATAAAGAGACTTGAGTTTTGAAGGCATTCTCCAAAGAGGAGTATTCATTCCCATTGGTTCTAGATTCATAAGATAGAAGTGATCACAACAACTCATCTACGTAGAGTTGGATTAGATCATTTGTTTCTTCAATAGATACAACTTTCAAATCAAATTTACTAGGTAGTAATCTTAGTACCATTTCAACTACCCTTTGATTAGATATATCTTCACCGTATATATTCAATTGATTTAATATGTCCATGACTTGAGTATTTAATTGATCTATTCTATTGTATCTAATTCTTTCATTTTTAAGTCTTAAAAATCTCTTCTTAAGTTTTATATTTTGGTTGTATGAACTTTGCCACCACCCTAGTAATTGGTCACCAAGATGTTCCATGTTGATTTTGAGCAAAATGTATCTAAAACCTTTGAAAATATTTTTTTTTCCAACACATTGATAATAAGATGTAGTCCTTTCACATACTTCTTCCTATGAATATGCAACACTTTATTTTCAGTATTTGTTAAAGCTTGCTTAGTTGCAATATTAGTCGGTTCAGAATAACCATGAAGAACATAATCCCAAACTTATTTTTCTCATAAAGATATTGACATCCTAGTATCCCACATATCATAATCATTTTTCGAGAGAGGGGAGAAATTTGTGGCTCATTAGAACTTCTAGAAGCCATTTTGATGCTAAAGTCTTTTACTAGCTCTTTCTTTGAAAATTTTTAATAAATTGTCTTAGTTAACTAAAGAGACTCCACCCTTAATAAACTTTTATCCAAAGTAATTTTTAAAAAATAAAATATCCCAAATTATGTGACAAATTCGAACCATAGGAGAATCTAGGAGTGTTAGTGAAGCTCACAAATCAAATTTGGTGCAAGAATTAGCAAAAAACCATCAAATGAGAAGTAAAATTACACGCATAATGTGAACAGAAACAAGATAATTTCGGACTGTCTAACCATAAAAATTGTTATTATCAAGTATATAATACATCATAAGAGATTTGTGATACTTTGGAATTCAATTGTGAGCATATAACCCAAAATTTCCAAATTGGCATCAAACCCCCCTAGGTGGGCCAATCACGTCCCAACTCAACCCAAATAGCTACGAATTGATGAATGGACAAGGATGAAGTGATGTGGATCAATGATTACACCTTGGATAGTGTGGGCATGGAAATATGGGTGGTCTAGAGTGTCAATGCAACATTTATTGCACAAAATCAAGCCAAAATTGGGCAAAATCCCACTCTAGCGCTCCAAGTCAACTTAGCTGACCACATCCAATGTATGGGAGCACACCATCAATGATGAGGGTGCACATGTGGCTATTTGAGTGAGTTGGAGTGCTCATGTGGGTGTGAAATCCCCAATTTGACATGGCATTAGTCCACCTAAGCACCCCTAGTCCACCTCATAGTGTATTAAAGCTTAAAAAGCAATAAAATTGACTAATTAGTGTAACTAAGGTACTAATGATAGATCACTGTTCTGACACCCTCCCTTAATCCAAAAACTAAGTACAACTCACAAATTATAGAGGCCTTGGCAACAATGGCTCAATTCACCTCAAATACATAATTCAGAAATTACAATTTTATTTGTCCATATGAACTGAGGAAAAGAAGGAAAAACTCATGGGACAAAACCTTCCCTCAAGAATGGACATGGGGCTGGAATTGCAATAAATAACAGAAAATTACCATCCTTCACTCACCCCAAGCAAAGATCTCAGGTAGGTGAAGGTCTTCTAAGTGAAAGTCGTGGTAAAAATATCAGCAGTTTGCTCGGTGGATGGGCAATACTACAGTGAGATCACCCTGTCATGCACTAAGTCACGAATGTAATGCATGTGTATCTCTATGTGCTTTGTCATCTGCATCTATACTGTATTAGTATATATATTTATGGCACTCTGATTGTCCACCCAAATTTTGGTTGGAGAATGTAACACCTCGGTTTTGAGCCCATTTGCATGATGTATATAATGTAATTAATCGTGGTGAGGAGCTAAAGGAAAAATCCCCACCATCGATTTAGTTGTGTATGTTTCGGCAATGGGGATAGTTGCCGATGGTATATCGTGCTAGCCAGCACACTATAATGTGGCATCATGTAAATACGCACATCAAATAAAATAAACCACAACCAGCTACGACAGTGCAACGTTGAATGAAAAGGGCATGATTCCAAAGGATAAGGGGTGGGGGGGATGCCAACCCTTGGTTATGGAGCAAAAACCTATGTGTTGCCACCTTTTTTTTTTCCACCTTCCCTTGTCTCATCCAACCTCTTTAATGTTTTTGTGGAGTAGTTGAGGCAGTTATGGTTGCTGGTGGTTGAGGCAGTTATTGTTTTTTGGGAGTGGGGTGGTAGGACTGTCAGTCTTTTGCCCATGCGCCCACTCTACCCACGACTGCATTCACTCCACTCTCCCATTATCGCGGTGGTTTTTTCATCTTCCTCGTGCCTAGTCCTCACCTTCACGATTATGGTCGGTTCTTCCTCACGTAGAGGTCGGTGCTCTTCTTCCTCATGCAGAGGTCGATCCTGTTATCCTCATGCACTCTCGCGCATGCTTTCTATGGTCTGCTCATTCCTCCCATTGGTTGTGTATCCGCGCGCATGAGGGGAGCTATTCACTCTCACGCAGGAGCAGAAGTCTTGCTCATCCTCACACACACGCAGTGGTTCTGCTGGGTCTCACGCAACCAGGAGAGGAGCTGTTGATCGATGATCATTCATGTTCTTCCACAGAGTGGAATTGGGTATGTTTTCCCCTGTGTTTTGTTGTTGGGTGCAAGATTTCCTCACGCACAAACCGTTGGAGTTGTTTCCCCATGTTGTGAGCCATGCTCACTAATTACGTTTTGGGACTGTTGCCTTCCCCGCCTGTTTTGTTGGCTGTGGTGTCCAATTTCGTTTTGGGCCACTGTGGATGTCCAATCCGTTGGTTGAGTTTTCCTCTGTCCACGCTGGGAGTTGGATTCTCCTTTGTTTTGTGGACTGTGTGATGTTTCCCAGCCGTTACATTGGGGAATTGTGTGTGCTATTGGCTGAGTTTTCCTTGTTTTGGAACTGTGGATTGTTTCCATCATCCATTTGGAGTTTGTGGTTGCTGATATACCCTGGTTTAGGTGTTGTTGCTGAGTTTTTTTGGCCACGTTAGGGCCAAGAACAAATCTGTGTTGTCTTGTGGACTTAAGCTGTGCTCATCTTTTGTTTGGGATTATCCCTGGTTGTCTTGGCCTTCTTCACGGTGCTATGAAGGGATTGTTTTGCTGCAGGTATGCAGTGGTTGTCCCTTGGACTGTACTGGCTTGGCCGATCGGTTGATGGCTTGATAAACCCAGCTGTGTTGGTTTGACTGATTTGGTCCCTTGGCTATGTGTAAGCCTGTATTGCCCCTTAGTCCTTGAGGAATCATGCCCAGCTCGGGGGTGGCAGTGTTCCTGAGAGATTGATGAGCATGCTGGCCTATGGTTGGGTGGAACGTTGCAGCGACGTAGCTGGTTGCGGGGCGAGATCTTCATTAAAGATAAGCAATCTTGTCTATTTGACTTCTGCAATTATATTACCTGTTAATGAATGTGATGAATATGGATGAATTCTTGTATGAATGCATGTTGATTCCGTTGTGCACGATAATTAATTACACCTGTGTATTTACTATTTCATGAGGAATGATGAACATGCTAAATGTTGGATTGTGTGTGTTGTTTCTACTGAATGTTGAGTAATTGTGCATCTCTGTATGTTTTATGCATCTTTGTATGATGAATGTTTAAGACTTTGAGCATCTGGCTATCACCATGCATCTAGTTATTTACGTTTTATGCATTGTAGTATGTATCATGTTTAAGCATTCAATTTCAGCATTGCTGTCTGATCATGTCCATGGGGCGATTTTGCCCGTTATTGTTGTTTGCGGTGTTCGTTGCATCCTCTTCTCTGGTTGGATAAGGGATGGGGACATGACAAAGAATCTGTTGTGACACCAAACTCTCGAAGAATTCCCTGCAACCAAATACACTGTGTAGCAGCATTGACTAATGCCCTGTAATCGGCCTCTGTTGATAAAAGTTAAATGGTGTGTTTTTTCTTACTTGACCAGCAAATGAGACCTTCAAAAAACATGAAGACAAAACTTGAAGTTGAATTCATGTTAGTTGAATCACTAGCCCAGTCTGAATAAGAAAATCCAACTAGTTGAAGTGAGGAACTAGTTGTGTAGTGCACCCTGAAATTCTTGGTACACTGGACATATTGCATAATTATTCTTCAAATTTCACACTTCTTTCAAAAAATTTCTTGCAAGTAGAAGTTTCAAAGAGCTTGTAGCCTTTTGTGTCCTCACTATATCCAACCATGATGCACTCCTTGCTTTGTGGTTGCAAGGCTTTCCTCTTCTTAGAGGGAATTCTAGCCCATGCTCTAGTCCCGAATATCCTGAAACTTGAGACATTTGGATTTTGACTAAACCATGCCTCGTAAGGTGTCATTCCTTTTATTGATTTATGAAAGGTTTTGTTTTGTATGTGAGCAGCCCAACTAATGGCTTCAACCCATAGCTTGGGACTAAGATCCCTTGCTTCTATCATGCAAGTGGCCATCTCCTTGAGTGACCTATTCTTCCTCTCAACCACACCATTTTGTTGTGGTGTGTAGGAAGTTGAGTATTGCATTTGGATGCCACTCTCCTCACAAAGTTGTTGTAGGTTCTTATTCACATAATCCTTTCCATTATCGGTCCTAAGGACTTTAATATTTTTCCCACTCTGATTTTCTACAGGTGCTTTCCAAATCTTGAGTTGCTCAAACACCTCAAACTTCAATTTCAAAAAATACACCCAACAAAATTGAGAGTAATCATATATGAATGTAAGCACATACCTAGATCCACCATATGAAGGAGTGGGTAATGGACCAATAAAATCAGAAAGCACCAACCCAAGTGGTTGTGTTTCTCTCCTTGCCTTCCCCTTCTCATAGCTTTGCTCAGGATGATTCCCAATTACACACCTAATGCAAGCTCCAGTTGGTGACTTGATTTGTGGAAGTCCTTCCATCATCTCATCTCTGTGAAGTACTTGAAGGTACCTGTAATTCATGTGACCAAACCTCTCATGCCATAGTTTGGAAACTTCATTGGCATGTGAGTGAAGTGCTTGATCACTTGAAGTGGGGAGGAAGTTTGAAAACTTGTACATCCTTTCATGATGATTAGCATACCCAACTGCTATAACTTGGTCTGTTGAGATTTCAGAAATCTCTACCATGTGAGGAGTGAATATCACTATCTTTGGCTCTCATGTATGGGTCATCTAATAGACTGACAGGAAATTTGTTGCAATATCTAGTACATACAATACTTCACTGAAGAAGCCATGCTCTAAATCAATTCCCAATCCCCTTGGGTTGGAGTTCTGACTCATCCCCCATTTGAACTACTAGGCCATCATTCGAACTCATGGAAGAGAAGAGCTCTTTCTAGGTTACCATATGCTTGGAAGCACCCGAATAAACAACAAAAGATGAAGAGTTAGAGGTACCTACCACCAAATCATGAAAGTTTCTCCTTGCATTCATTTGAACTGGAGGTGCCATCCTTCTTCCTTGTGCTATCAGGGACTGGAATGTTGTTCTTCTCCAGCAGCTATGCCATAGTGTCTATGTTCTTTTTTATGCATGAGATTTCTGGATGCCATCCCTTGTGGCAATAGGTGCATTTTTCCTTCTCTTTTCCTTCGTTTCCTTCTCTCTGGGTGGATTCGAAGCTCCCTCATTGGATTTGTGTTTTTCTGGTTTCTTCTTGTCTGGCAACTTCGAATTCTTGTGCTTGGGCTTACCCTTTGAGAAATTCGAAACTCCCACTACTAGTGCTTGATCCTTGGTCTTGATGGAACCCATTTGGACCAATTTTTCTTGCTCTTGAGTGAGTGACTCCATGAAGTTTTACAGGCTTGGCATTTTCCAGTTTCGAAGGGTAAGCTTGTCGGAGTGGAATGTACTCACAAAAACTGAGTACTCATAAAATTGACTAATTAGTGTAACTAAGGTACTAATGATGGATTACTATTCTAACACCCTCCCTTAATCAAACAACTAAGTACAACTCACAAAAAATGAGAACTCTGGCCCCAACTTTGAAAGTATAGACAAGATCAATTGGTCTTCTTTCTTTTCAATGCCACACTCTTCAACCGCAACACAAGTGACTTAAAATTGGTGAAGAAGTATTGGATTTTGTCATAGTGTGCTGGGATTAAGTTGATAAGCTCATTCTCAAGCTGGTGATGATGTAGCTCATCAGTTTTCCAAAATAGAGTCTCTAGTCTTACCCAGACCTCATTGGGTGTTGTGAAACTACAAATGTGGAACAATAGCTCTCTCGAGATGCTCAGACAGAGTAATCCAAATGCCTTATCCAATATGTTGAAGTACTTGGCTTTCTCAATAGTAGAATTTGGTTCCACCTCAGTGCCCATGGTAACTCTGTAAAGCCCTTTGGCTTGCAGCTGAATCACCATCTCTACCTTCCAATCAAAAAAATTGAAGGGTGTTAGCATGATGTGGGTAGCCTCCATTTCTACCTACGCTGATGATGAAGAAATTGTCGAATGTTCTGCAAAACACAATTCGATTTTATCTGGAACTCCACTAAAAAATGAAGCTCAAATCACTATGAATTGATCTACAACTCAAAAATCTCCAACAGGCTCTAAAGAATTAGCAAAAAACCATCAAATGAGAAGTAAAATTACACACACAATGTGACCAGAAACAAGATAATTTTGGACTTTCTAACCATAAAACTTGTTATTATCAGGTATATAATACATCATAAGTGTTTCGTGAGGCTTTGGAATCCAATTGTGAGCATACAACCCAAATTTTCCAAATTGGCATCAAACCCCCCTAGGTGGGTCAATCACATCCCAACTCAACCCAAACAACTACGAATTGATGACTGGACAAGGCTGAAGTGATGTGGATCAATGATTACACCTTGGATAGTGTGGGTGTGGAAATCAGGGTGGTTTAGAGTCTCAATGCAGCGTTTAATACACAAAATCAAGCCAAAATTGGGCAAAATCTCACTCTAGAGCTCCAAGTCAACTTAGACGACCACATCCAATGTATGGGAGCGCACCAGCAATGATGGAGGCGCACATGTCGCTAGTTTACTGAGCTGGAGTGCTCATGTGGGTGCGAAAGCCCCAATTTGCATGGGAAACTTTTATAAAAAAATAACTATTATAAATTTATTATAAATTTTTATATGAAAGTCCATCACTTAAAAGAATATGGATTTAGAAAGTGCTCACGTAGATTTCAACGAAAGTCCATCACTTAAAATAATATGGATTTAGAAAGTGCTCACGTAGATTTCAAAATAAAATGTTGTCGTGGATGAGAGTCTTGACACCCGCAAACGGCTTCATATTTACAGATATGAAAGATCGACATGCTTACCTCTTATGTTCATCTTGTTCTTTGTACTCAAACTTGGATCTTTGTGAAACATCGCACTCTCTTAGATCTTTTCCTTGCTTTAATACAATTGATATCGAAGGAGACAGAGAAACAAACAGATAATTGAATGAATTCAATGCCAAAAGAGTTATTGCTCTTACTCTTTATTAAACAAAAGGTGATCATGCTTGATTGCTTAAAATTGACCTAAAGGTGTGTATTTAAATGGTTTTGACATGCAAAGCTTAGACTCTCTAGACTTAGACTGAAATGGATGACCGATGCATGCTAATAAACCAACTAGACAATGACTGAACTTCTAATAATGAAAAAGAGGAATTAATTAATTATGGTTTCTAACATTGGAGGTAGTCATGTCGCAAGAAGAGTCACAATAGGGAACAATGAACTGTGCACAAAAAAATGAAGAGAATGTAGTTTTTAAATTATTGTTGGCTCAATTAAAATTTCAAATTTATCCTTCCCATTCATTCAAGTCAAATTTCAAATTCCGGAACATATGGTATGGATTGATTCATATGATGCACAAACTGGATTGGATAGTTAGATTCATGGAATGGGTCAATGATGGGTATGCGTTAATTTCCATCACATTCTTTTGAGAGTATTGTATCTTAGATAGATCGTTGAGGTAGCATGAACTTTCCAAGATACTTTTCAATGCTCGGTGTTGGGAATGGGGTGATATGAGGATATAGTGCATTACAATGTATTGTTGTGAGGTGCATATTTAATGGGTTGTTATTGGGTGCATATTTAACACTCATATGAGTGCCCCATATCCTACGTGGTCCATAGGTCCATCTCGTGATAAACCATGATGAAGAGAAGTGCAAAAAACAAGATAAAGTATTGTATCTACATGTGAATAGTGGAATGGTTAAGGAAAAATCAATGCTCATCAACTAAATATAAACACCTCTTATCCATTTTGCATGTTTGTATCAAACAAAGGATTCATAACTGGATACACCTTATGACTTCACAAGGGATTGCACAAGAGGAAGATTGCCTTTGTCTAAAAGAAATTCTTGCACATAGATAGGAACAAAAAAATGCACAACCTCCTGGAGTAGATTTTTTTTTTTAATTTATTGAAGATTGGATCAAATAAAAAGAGAATGAGCAAAATCTACATAATTACCTTACCTTATGGAAGGGAAGAATTTTGTTGAAGATTGGAATTAGTGGATGATCGAAAGAGGCAGAGAAACACACAAATAATTCAACAAATCCAATGGTAAATAAGTTACTACTCTTACTCTTTATTCATAAGAAACATGATCACTCTTGATCCCTTACAATTGACATGAAGGTGTACAATTGAACATTTCTTACATGCAAAACTTACTCTCTAAAATTAGACTGAACTAACTAATGTATGCATGTTAATCAACCAGCTAGGCTCTATCTAGACTACAATTAGGCTGGTAATAATTCATCTGAGGGAGGAACGAGTTAATTATAGTTTCTAACACTTCCCCATAATTACGACCACTAACTGCTTCATCTTTTACAATGCCTAAATTTTCTCTTGTTAATGGCTTTGTGAATATGTAAACAAATAGATCAATTGATTTACAATACTCTACATCGAATTCACCCTTGTTTACAAGTTGTCTTATGAAATGATATGTGGTTTCATTGTGCTTTCTCTTTGGTGAAAAAATGGTTCTTGGATACGGTGATCATTGAATTGTTGTTGCATTAAATTATTGTTGGTCCTTCTTTCCTTTGTTGAAGACCATACAAAACTTTGTGTAACCAAATTGGTTGACATGTTTCTAATGTCACTACTACATATTCCTCTCCCACTAATGAAATCTTGACAATGGGATACCTCTTGGGAACCCATGAAATCACCCCTGAACTAGGATGAAAAACAAGCCTTGAAGTGCTCTTCCTGTCATCCAAACTTCCTCCAAAGTGGCAATCTGTATAACTAGTCAAAATATAAGACTCAATGCTTTAGTATAAAATTCCATAGTTAGGTGTTCCTGCAACATATCGTAAACTCCTTTTTCCAAATTGCCAATGTGAGTCTTTAGCAAACTCCATGAACCTAGAAATCAACTTGATTGCATACGTACTATCTGGTCACATCACTTTGAGATACATGAGAATTCCTATGGCTCTTTTACATAGTGTAAGCTCTACATTGGAACTAATATCTTCTTTTCTCAACTTTGTACATGTTGACACTGGTGTAGGTGTTGGCTTGCAATTAACCATTATGAAGCACATCCTTACCCTATTTTCTTTGACAAATAAAGATACCTTTTTCTGATTGTTCTACTTATATGCCAAGAAATGCAAGAATCTACTAGAGTTTAGTATCCATTATTCGTCGTAGCCTTGTCATCTTATTATGACTTATGTTGATATTAAATCATATATTGTCCAAAAAAATATATGACTCAAGATAGAAGACCCATATATTTTAATTTACTTGTTTATAAAAATAATTATTATGTGATAAAATTTATCTAAATTACTTTTTTTTCCAAGTACCTTTCAACTAAATTTTAATTTAGTTGTTTATAAAAGTAATTATTATGTGGCAGAGGTGATATATAAGGCCCATAAATGGTAAGATAGAAGACCCATAGATTTTAATTTACTGGTTTATAAAAATGATTATTATTGTTTATAAAAGTGATTATTATTATTTATAAAAGTGATTATTATGTGACAAAGATTATCTAAATTACTCTTTTTTCCAAATACCTTTCAACTACCTTAACAAAGATCAAATATACTTGATGTAGGTCTTCTTCTAGCATCCAATGTTGTCTACCTTCCCATTTGTGGTAAAGGCCTAAAATTATGTTTTGTAATCTTAATTCCTTTACTTAAGTGTTATTTTTATACAACCTTGTTGGCATGCTGAGAAGAAAACCGAAGAAATATTTTAAACATTCCCCGATATTTCTATCTACCTTTTTTGAAAAATGTAAAAATTGAAGTCCATGTATCCTTTAACACAATGCAAGGAGAAACAATCTTGTACTTATTTGTTTATATTTTAAAAATGTCAATTTTTGGTCTTATTAAAGGCAAGACTTATGCGAGTTTGGTATATTAAATTAAACTTTGCGTGGGTATAAAATCTTGGTTTAATAAGGTATTTTGACATGTTTAAATTTTATAGAGAAAAAAATACTAACTTTTGAAGAGTAGATATAGTATTTTGTTATAATTTAAGTTAATGCTTATTTAAAGATAGTAGATCCAATATTTTGTTAAAACTTAATGAACACTTATTTAAGCTATAACTTTTAATTTAATGTCGAATTAAAGTTTCTACTTTTATATTGTTTTTTTCTCTCACTGTTATTATTTTGAAATCTAAAATGATGTGACAATATATTGTCTAATCACTCTTCTCAATGAAAAAATAAAAAACCATCTTAATTTAAAGGAACTTTATTTTGTTGTAATAGGAGCCTTTAAATCTTTTGGAAATATAACATTTTTTTATTCATGTACTCTCAAATTGAGTTATGTTTCACGCATATGGTACTTATAGCTAAACATTAGTTATTGATTTTCCTTAAATTTTTATTAATAATTTTGAAAGATTTTTTCTTTATATTTGTTAACTAAGTGGTTTAGTAGGAGACTTTACAATTAAAAATCCTTTTCATGTAATGAAAAATTATGTTATTGATGCAGTAAGGGTTTTCAAATCTTTTGAAATTCAACATTTAGTTTGTGTATACTATATTTGGATAAAGAGACATATTTAGTAGCAATATAAGATCCATTTATGATGCAATTGGAGTAGCAGTTAAATATATGATAGCATCCTCATCATCTGGAGATTGAGACTCGACAACATACATACATTAACATATCCAATATGAATAGAAGAATTTTGAGATAGATAACTAACTTCATTCTTTGATCAAATGAAACATGAACATTCGTTTAAGAAACTAAAGAGGCTTCTATTTAAGAATCTGTTTAAGAAGCTAAAGTGTCTATGTTAAACTATTGAGACAATTTAACATAAATTCCAAACTATAAGGACAGTTTAACATAAATTCCATATTGTTCATCCTCATAAAAATTAACTAGGCAAAAAATAAGCCATCGTGACAATTCAACATAAAGTCCAAACAGTTCAGCCTCATAGAACTTAACCATGCAAAAAGTAAACTATCAAGACATATTTAACATAAAACTCTTTGAGGGCATACATCCTAAACAAACTCCACTATAAATATGAACCCAACCTCATCCAAATCCCCAATACTCCATGCCATTAAAACAATATTTGAATTGAGTTCCATGCAATTGTTTCGCAACTCGTAATTTTTACTCAATGGCATTCCCATCTCTAGATTATAGCTACCTGCAAACACCACAACCATATTTTATCTATAAAAATGATTCATGTTCATATTAAAAATTAATTGCAAGAGAGATAAAAAAAATTACCATTGATTTAACTAGATGAGAAAAGTGAAAAATGAAATAAACTCTATCCTTTTATCCCTTTTCAACAAGAAAAAAAAGTGTCTTGAGCATTCTTAGAAGGTGAAATTGTAATAGTGATAAAGACCGTGTATATATATTGTGTCGGTGATTCCTTTAAGGGTATGATGAGGTGGAACATGGTCATCCTCAATTATCACTATTGGGATCTGAGCAGGCTTCTTTTTAAACATCTGCATTTCTGAAATAGTCTCTTGGGTGATGATCATCTGGTTCTTTGTGCCTCTAGCTGGTAGGGTTTGGAACGATGGTTCTTAATCTATACAACTAGGTGGAACTTCTTCATGAGTCTCCTAAGTTGGCCATAGTGGAACATAAGGCACTATATAGATTAGGGGCCACATTGTCATTTACAGCCGTAAGTTATCACAAGCATAAAGTTGATGTATGGTAACTAGGGGTAAGTACACGCATGGAAGGTGACATATGCTAATATTAGCCACAACAAGCATAAATAATACATATGGAATCCATATTTAGCATGATAATGGGAAGTGGCATTTGGTAATGACCAAAATCATTGTTGTTAGTTAATAAAGCTTCCTTAATAAGAGTAATGAATAGTGTTACTAGTTTGGAACATGTACAACTTATGATACTACTTATGACACCATTGTAATACGTGATTTAACTCTACTCTATATTAGTTGTAAGTAAGCATAATGAATCCATATATATATATGGAGCTCAAGTATTGCAAGAATGAATAGATTAGATGTAACATACATAGTGTGTAATCAGTGTTTACATAGGGTATCCTTTGTAATGAATTACCAAGAATTACCATTCAAATGGATACTACATTGTTTCCCTAATTATGATGTGTTCTATATTCTTGGAGTATAGCTTTCAGTAAGGTATGAGATAACATATTGGTAAATAGAGATGGAAAAAGTAAGTATTATTGTACTAGAATAAGGGTAATCATAGTAAATGTTGAAACGTTATACAAGAGTAATATTGTACATTATGTTGATAAAAAATTCAATGATATTACATATGTTATAGTAATGTATAGGTTAAATAGAACCCTAAGTAACCTTTACCTTAATATATGGGAAAAGTAATCATAAGCATTTGAATATGGAGTTATAATTAGCACTATCTTTACACAAGTAATGCATTTTTATAATCTTCTTGATTTATATAAGGGTATGTATTGGGTTCGGGTTACATTATGGAAACATTGATCATACATATAATGCTTATGATTGAGTGTTATTCATGTATAATCTTGTTCCATTACACTTATATCAAGCATGTGCCAAATCATTCATCGATCACCCTAAGCTTAATTATGTCCTTTATCTATGTTGTAAGTACCATAAGATTAGTAGTCATATAGAACCAGTTACTATAACAAGAAGATCTGAACCGTGTCTCCAAGATAATTTTATCATGAGCACAAGAGGTGACATAGAACAATCAGAATTTATTAGAATCATGAAGTTGGTTTATCGTAATCATGGGTAAATGCAAGCATGGGAGGTGATATATGATAATATGACCCAAAAAAATCATAACCAATAACTATGGAATCCATATTTAGCATGATCATGGGAGGTGTCATTCAATAATTCAGGTGATCACAAGCACAAAGTTAATGTACCTGATAATCTAGATTTACTGCAGGAACATGAGATGGCATACATCAATGGGGAGTTGATACAATCACTAGAGGTGACACACATCAACCTACATTTGACGAGAGCATAAAGAATACTAATGTTAATGGTATACCAATAGAGGAAAAGGAGGTTAATGGAAGAGAGAATGCCACAATAGAACAATCATAAATAATACCTATGGAATCCATATTTAGCATGATCATGGGAGGTGTCATTCAGTAATTCAGGTGATCACAAGCACAAAGTTAATGTACCTGATAATCTAGATTTACTACAGGAACATGAGATGACATACATCAAAGGCAAGTTGATGCAAGCACTAGAGGTGACATATATCAACATATATTTGATGAGAGCATAAAGAATACTAATGTTAATGGTATACCAATAGAGGAAAAGGAGGTTAATGGAAGAGAGAATGCCACAATAGAAGGGGGCCTTTTGGAACGAAATGGAGACCATATGGTTCTCACTGGTTGCAACAAATGTACCATTATAGTTTAGCTTCCTTGTCATATTCAATCTCCCTAAAGGAAGAATATTTCACCAAAATCATTGCTGGAACCATGTCATATGAAAGGAGAGAAAATGGGGTTTAATCTATTCATCTCTACTCAAATATAAGATATGAAAACATTCCCCATAGTATCACAGGTAACAAAACAATCTAATGTGTATGTAATATTAGTATAACTCGTCCATAAAGAAAAATTCAAATATACTTGATGAATAAATTGAAATAACAAGGCACAATAACCACAAAGATAAAAGGTTTAAAGGGGGCTCTTGCATACTTGGAGGCCAAGTTTAACTTCAAAAGAATTTTGAAAATTCATTGAAGTAGCTTGAAACACTTTCATGCTTACTCTAATTGAAGACTAATAAAAATATTGAAAAGTTAGACTATTGCAGGCTCTCAGGATGACCCACATTACAAAAATTGGAAAGGTTTTATACTGAGTAAAAAAATAAACCAAGATAGTAGTATATATTCCAACAAAGAAGAATATGATTTCAAGGAAACCTTTACCTTGAAAAGTATCTCAAACCAAACCTTTTCACAGATATCTCCTTCAACAAATAAATGTTGAATACTTTCTTCATTACTTTTGCACAGGAAAAATGTATTTGGTCCTGAGAATCCTTTTCGAATCAAATTATCATAAGTAAGAATCATTTTTTCCATGCACAACCAACTAAAACATTTAATCTTAAATGGATAGTTCCACTTCCACAATTTACTATACCTCCAATATGATACTTTTGCATTTAAGGAGCCATAGATTAATTCATAAACATCTTTACCACTCATATGTCTGGATTTGGATTTCTAATCCCCGACTTGGGAATATAATTGCATGTTAAGCTTGATGCCCTCATGATGAACACAATCCTATAGGGATAATAAAAATATTTCCATCAACAACAAAAAAGAAGTAAATACATTACCACGAGGACAAAGCATATAGCCTACAACACATTCCAACATAATTGCTTGTGCAACATTGGCATAATTATTCCATAGTACAATCTGTCACATGAAAAATTATAAATTCACACAGCCTACCCGTAACCTACATTGTAATGACCCAAAATTTCATAAAAATTTAAAATTTTTAAAGTGACATAAAATGTCTCAAATCGCAGTTTAGTAACTTCTAGCGGTTAGCGGAAAATGAAACAGTTTAACAAATTTAAGGGTTAGTTTCAAATAACTAATACAACTTTAATTTTCATAAGTGATAGAAAGAGGACTTGCATTTAGTTGTTGCTAGTTATACTGATGATTTACTTTCGTTAAGTAGGTGAGAATCCTTGTTCGAAATCGGGGCTTACTTAGTGTTCTGCTAACTCAAATGGACTGTTGGTTCTTACAGGTTCAGCAGGTAAGCGTAAGATCATGTAGGTGTTTATTTAAAGTTATGTCGAGAAAAATAATTCCCTAGCATGTTAAGATGCTAGTATGTAAATCGATTATTATGCTGCAAGTCTCCGAAGAGGTAAAGTAACTTTCCTTCGTTGTTTTGATTCTATGGCGATATTTATATCTAAAGCTATATTGATATTTTATCTTGACATAATCAATGCCTTTAAATAGTAAGTTCATCCAAGGTTTTCTTCAGTTGTAAAATGATTACCTTTTATAAAGTATAGTACATAGTTAACTTTAGATTCCCACAGTGAGCATAGAGCTCATTGTCTTGGTACATAATCACTTTGATTGTTTCCTGATCTTATTGTTATCTTTACTTTTAATACTCAAGTGTACTTCTCTTTTAATATGAACATATTCTTATGTTTTTCGTTGGTAAATTTTACAATGAGTGATTATCTTCTTATGAGAAACTCTTTCAATAAGGTTAGTCTTCAGTCTTCTTGAAGACTCCCTCATTTACCAGCATCAAGTTTTTATGTGGAGAAGTTTAAGGATTTTCTAGTTTATAAAAATAACATCATATCTATACTCTATTTTTCCTTTACTAGCTGTAGCACAACACCAAACTTGTTTGATTTGTTGCAAGTATGAATATCTTCTTGAACAGCTAGTAGACTCAGCTGTATTCATAGTCTTTAGATTATAACCATGATACAATTGTTATTGCAATATTATAATACTATGTTGATTTATAATTTATCAATAATAGGCTCTAACAAAATATACTAACTTGTAACCTAAGGTAGTTCTACTACCTGTCAACTACTATAATGTAGTCGAAACTAATGGCAATATATATTATAAGTGTTGATCCTATAATATACTAGTTCACATGCATGATATAATTGATGGAAAATTTGACATTATAAGCAATCATATGAACTATTATAATATAGTCAATAGCATGATTTTTATTATTGGCAATGATAGGTTTAAAATCGAATGTGCAACGCTGACATTTGAACTCGGCCCACACTTGTTGAGATTTTTGGAAGGGCACGTGGACAATCCTCCTCTATACGTTGGTTGAATTAAAACGTTGTAACCTTAGTCCTTTGTATTTTGGTTCGAGGGTTTTTCCTTCTGCAAGCTACGCTGTGAGTTTTTGTGGCTAGGAGAGGCCTGCAACTTCCTTAATCGTTGGCACAGTAGTCTGCATTACTTGCAAAGTGATTTTGGTATCATGGTTTGTGTTTTGGTTTCTCTTATGAGTAAGGAAAACACTGTGTGAGTGGTTAAAGGTTTCTTCAAGTGGCTCGTAGCCTGTAAACGGTCTTACCCTTGGGACTGCTCGTTCCTTGCTTTGGTCTCGAAAACTTGAGACTGCCTCTTTACTGTCTCTTTTGCAGAGTTGGATTAAGGGTTTTATTGCTTCTTTTTTTAGTGCCTTCGAGCTGGGTGGCCATTTCTTCTCAGCTCCGATTCTTCTTGTTCATAGGTGTACATTTTACCCTACCCACGTTCCTCTTGTCAAATGATTTACTAAGTTAGGGTTTTATTAAATTATGAACAAAGTTTAATTATTTTTTGAAATTATGTTCTTGTAGGCTCCTGGTATCAGCTCCAAGCTATGAGTGGAAAGCAAGCTCGTGCACCAATTAACTCCCTGGGCTTCCAACTGGTAAGCCCCGGTCTCGTTGTGGGTTCTCCCTTCTTGTGGTTTGGGTTGTTGGATGAAGGTTCCTATGGTTGGATACAAGGCTTCGGTTCTCTGTTGGTTATGATTTTTAGTTTGTTGATTATTACCCAAGTTTTATGTGGAAACCCTTGCGAGACTTTGTTGGGTAACATAGGCTCTTGAAGCCATGATGTATATGTGATTTTTTGGTTATGCAGTTTCAACCTTATGGCTTAAGTGATGTAAAAGATGTTGTTTAATATCTATAAAGAGCTTCCTCTGAGCTCAGAGATGCTAAGTGACCTTTGTCTTGTGTTGCTATAGTTTTCCTTTTTACATTTGAACTTCAAGAAATGAAGACCGTGGAACAATCGAGTTATAAAATAAACTAGGTTTTACTTCTCTTGTTAGTAATGTATCTTATTTACAGTTTCATAGAAAAGAATTTTGTATATTTGGTTTTACTAGCAGGTTTGGGTTTCGACCCTTCGACTCTACATGCTATAAGCCTACCTTTGATTAAGGATTTATATATATACGAATAGTTAACTATTATTGTTTATTTTGTTCATGATTTACATATGTATTGTATTTATTAATACTTTGTATTATAATAAATTTTAAAGAACTATTTATGAGATATTGTTTAATTTCTAGAACTTGGCTTTTTAAGGGTTAAAAAGAATAGTTGTAAAACCCTACAATTTATGAAATCGTTGTTTCTACTTATAGCATTCTTGACTCTGTTTTTTTTTAAATTGTATAATGAATGATGAAATGACTTATAGTTATAAGTTTGATGCTAGATCTATTAAAATAAGAAATCCTAAATAATTATGCTTCTAAATCTTAGTTAAGAAATACTTAGGGTGTAGTGCATCATACTCAAAACTAGGGTATTGTTACTTTCAGTAATTTTTGTAATATAAAAAGGATTGTAAAAGAATCCTTTGGTCCTAGATAAAAACACACACTTGTCTGGAATGTTAAAGTTTATAAATTATTTTACAATTTCCTTTTCACTTGGTTTTTAAATGTTAATTTCCGTACTTTACTTCTGTTAACTATAATTTCTATTTATCAACATACTAATACTGAAATAATATTTACTATTCTCTTTCATACCTATTTTTCTATTTAGTTAACTAAAGTAAATTAATGCAGACAATACATAGCACTGTTATTTAGTGAAATTCATAAACAATGAAATAAAATCTATCTACTGTTTTCATTGAAAATAAAAGAATCATTTCATTCACCTAAGCAATCCAACTGTGCTAGAGTAAGACCTGAGTTCAGGTGTGGAAAAACACACCTTAGAAATTTTAATTCCATTTGTTTACATAATCATTTCTATTTCTACTATAATCTATAATTTTACTGAATTCAACATTACTCAGTTACTTTTCAATCATAAACCTTAAAATACTAACATGCCTGCAGTAGATAAACTAAGAATTATTTAACTGAAGACAATAAAATAAAATAGAACCTGTTGAGGACAAGACGACAACAGCTTAAGGAGGTTGTTCCTCCCAACCAAACTCCTGGAGAGCGCTCAGACAATGCTTCCTCAGGACCCCCGAGCTTGTTCCTGGTCTTCTTGGATGAGAACTGGGTGGAGAATGAAACTGTAAGACATTTGTCACTTGACTGGTCCAATTACCTCAGTAATCAAAATCTACTCTCAGCAATATGAACCTCAGCTTAGAAGCTGCAACTAGTTCAATCTCAGTAGTTAATCCCCTGAAACACACTTAATCCCCTGAAACACACTCCAGCATCCCCTCCATTGAATTTCTCTTGAGTAAATTCATTCAACCTGAATGATCACCTCTCTAGAATGAGCAGCCTTAGCTCTCTTCAATGGGAAATTTTATAGAGATGCCTAGGTCTTGTAGGTCAGTTTTCATTAAATGAGCCACCTGCTCTAATTCCAATTTCTTGGGGAATCATGGCCACAAATATAAGGAAGTTTCCACCTACAACAGTTGGAAGTGGTTTGAGGATGCTGCCACTTGTCAGTTAGCTCTCCACCCAGTCTCCTCCACCAATTAACCAGTAAATAGTCTTTTAACAGCTTCCCTAAGCTGTTGTCTCCTCATTTATTTATTTATAAATAAAATATTCTGAATTTACATCAAATATTCTTGACCCCACTGGGTCATCAATTACAACTTAGCATAAAATTTAACACAATGTTCCTCAAATATTATAAAATTGTTTTCACAAATTGGGGCATGTGACATACACACCACCTTAAATTATAACATCGTCCTTGATGTTATTTATTCCTCATCCTCAGAGTTCCCATGAAATAGATTGGATATGCATCCCGCATATGACTTTCCAATACCTAGGTGGCTTCCTCTGGACTAAGGTGCTTCCATTGCACCTTCACTTTACCAATGGTGTGGTTCCGAAGTGAGATCTCCCTCCACTCAAGGATACAGTTTGGTTCCACCAGAAAATCTCCTTTGGGTTCCACCTGCACATCATTCCAGTTAATAACATGAGTATCATCATGCACATATTTCTTTAATACAGTAATGTGAAAAACATTGTGAACTCTTAAATTCGATGGCAAAGCTAACTGATAGGTTACCTATCCGATCCTGGACAGTAATTAAAAATGACCACAATAACGAGGTGCTAGTTTGGCACAACTACCCAACCTCATAGAACTCTTTTTGGGTCTCACCTTAATGAAAATATGTTCACCTACCTGGAACTCCTTTGGAGTTCGTTTAAGGTCTGCTTGACTTTTCTATCGATCTTGCGCAATTTTCAGATTATTGTTGTATCTGCTTTACAATTACTTCCATTTCTTTCAATAATTCAGGTCCTAATACTAACTTGTCCACCAGATTACTCCAAGAGATGAGAGTGTTACATTTCCTTCCATACAGAATTTTGAAATTTCGAAAGGACTATATCTAGCTGAAGCTTGATAATTATTATTGTAAGCAAATTCTACCAGGTGTAAATAATCTTCCCATTTACCTGGATGCTCCTTTACATACATTATTAGTAGATCTTCCAGTACTTTATTTACTCTTTCAGTCTGTCCATCAGTTTGAGGATGGAAGGAGGTACTAAAATTTAGTGTGGCATTTGATCCTTTGAACAAATATCTCCAAAAGTTACCTGTAAATTTAGGGTCTCAGTCTGAAATTATGACCTTCGGTATTCCATGCAGTCGAAAAATTTGTTTTAAGAAAATATTGGATATATTTGCAGCTTTATAAGTGGTTTCTACAGGTATAAAATGGGCTTCTTTACTCAATTTGTCAACCACTACCATTATGGAGTCATTTAAGTTCTGATTTTTAGGCAGTCCAGTAACAAAATCAAGACTAATGATCTCCCATTTCCAGCTAGGGATAGGCAAAGGCTAAAGTAGACCAGTTGGATGCTGATGTTCAGTTTTTACTTGCTGACATTCAAAGCATCTAGAAATATATTCTACCAGTTCAATCTTCATGTTTGGTCAGAAATAATCTTTTCTTAGCATGGTTATAGTTTTCTGATAACCCGGATGCCCTGAATAAGGAGTTTTATGAATTTCGTCCAAAATTAATAAGTTAATCTTTGGTACATTAGGTACACATTTTCTGTCTTTATATAGTAATAATCCTTTTTCATTCAAGCTGTACCCTGTACTTAGACTTTCTATTAGATTTTCTTTTGCTTTTTGCTTGTAACTTTAGGTGATTTTCATCTTGTTCTATTCCTGCTTTAAGCTGTCTTCCAAATCTATTGTATAAGTGCTGATAGCTGCTGTAAAATTTTGTTTTGCATTTCTACTTAATGCATCAGCAACGTGGAGCCACGGTATTCAGCAACTTTATTTTCTTTCCCTTTGATCAACTACGTGTACCGTAAGTCAATCTTTGAAAATACTGTGGCTCCACGTAGTTGATCAAACAGATCGTCTATACGAGGTAGAGGGTATCTGTTTTTGATAGTCATCGTATTTAATTGGCGATAATCTATGCATAGTCGTAGAGTTCCGTCCTTTTTCTTAACAAAGATGACAGGTGCCCCCCAGGGAGACACACTGGGTCTAATATAATTCTTGTCAATAAGTTCTTTTAACTATGACTTAAATTAATTTAATTCAAGTATATTGATTTGATAAGGGGATTTTGAGCTGGGCACTGCACCAGGTACCAGCTCAATGGCAACATCTAATTCCCTCTTCGGAGGCAGTCCCCGGATTTCTTCTAGAAATACATCTGAATATTCCTTTAGAACTGTTATATCCTCCAATTTTAATTTATCTATGTTGTTTAGATTTTCTTCATTGGTTACTATTATTACATAAGCCTTACAACCCTTCCTAATAGCCCTCTTAAGCTGCAGAGTAGAAATCTGCCTTACAACTATTTTCCTAGGGATTCCCTTTACACTTATTACTTTTCCATCATTATTTATACAAGTAAAGGTTTTATCAAAGCAATTCAATACCACCCTATGCTCCTCTAACCAATACATACCAATTAATATGTCATATGAACCTAAAGGTAGTACATTAAGCTTAACAAAAGTTTCAAATTGATCCATAGTTACTGCACAATTCTTTACAAAGCTAATTACCTTTCTCTTTGCACCAGTAGCTAACTGAACTAACCAAGAACTTAAAAACTTTTCAACTAGAAGTTTACACTTTTCTACCAAGTTAGGAGAAATATAGCTTAAACTAGCTCCTGGATCAATTAATATAGACATGGGTGTTTGATTTATCTTACCTTCCACTTCCACCATGGAAGTTTGATAGTCTGCTTGCTGATTCTCCAAAGCTGCATTGATCCTGGGCATTGTCTTCGCTAAATCACCAACAATCATCTCCTCCTGTATTGTGTGGATATTACTGACAGTATTTTTCCGATTGGGACAGACTGAGGCATAATGTGGACCATTGCATTCCCACACTTTATGGGTTTTTTTCGTTCAAAGTTCTTTGTGTAATTACTGTGATTGTTAGAAGATTCTTTATTCTTTTGATTGTTCTGATTGGTCTGTAAATCACTCTTATTCCCCTAGAAATTCTTATTAGAAAAATTTCTGGTGTTCTTATTTTTAGCATTTTGATTAGGCACCAACTCTTTCTTCTTTTGATCAAAATTATTATTCCTTTTGGCCTTCTAGTTGGCCATACTCTCCTTTTTACGATTCTTTTCATAACAGAAGTTCATTTTTCTCATGGCTTCTTCTAGGGTTTTTGGATTGTCATACTCAATCTTGTCCTTTATATGATAAGGTAAACAACTGAGAAACCGTGGCACCTTAGGTTTCTCATCCACAATGTATGGCACATACCTAAGCAGACTTAGAAACTTACTATTCAATTCTTTCATATTCATTGTACCTAGTTTTAACTCATAGAATTCTTTATCCCTTTCTTGATAGTACTATTCAAATAAAAATTTCTTTTTGAAGTATTTATTGAATGTACTCCAATTTATGTTTTTCTCTCTTATATCTTTCACTCTTTTTAAGTCTTGCCACCATATATTAGCTTTCCCTGTAAGATTATAATTAGCCATCCTAGCCTTTAGTTGATTAGAATAGTTATAAATCTGGAAGTACTTCTTCATCACGGATAACCAGGATTCCGCTTCCTCCCCCTTTTCAGTTTCTCCATTAAATGTTGGCGAGTTGATCTTCTTAAACTCCCCAGAGATTTATTCATAAGGTTTATATTTTCTTTTCCTAGTATGGTGGTTATCCTCAATACTGTCACTAGTATAATGAGAGTTATGTTGATCACCATATACTTCGGAAGATGAGCTACTTTAATTTTTAATCTGTTTAGTCTTCTTATACTTATGTTGATAACTTATATATTTAGAATCAGCTCTTTTACCCTTTCCCTCAGTATGAAATCTTTCTATTAAGATCTGATTCAACTCCTCTTGAGCTCTGAGATTCCTCTCATTTTCTTTCTTAACAGATTCCATTTTTTATTTTAATTCTTTAACTGTTTGTAGTAGTTCAGAAGAATTATTGGTTATATCTTCTTGTATATGTTTTTTTTGTAGATTATCTTGTTCAGTGTAAGGAGATTCCTCTTTCACATATTATTCCAATCTTTCCGTACTTGTCATTAACTCAGAAACAATTTTCTCTGTGTATATCATTCAAAGAAAACATCAGCATAATGATTTAAATTTACTGTTCCATATAAGCAAGTTGAGCTTCATCAAGGTCTAATGTTTGAACCTTGTGGTCTGATACCACATGTAATGACCCAAAATTTCATAAAAATTTAAAATTTTTAAAGTGACATAAAATGTCTTAAATCGCAAATTTTAGTAACTGCTTGTGATTAGTGGAAAATGAAATGGTTTAATAAATTTAAGGGTTAGCTTCAAATAACTAATACAACTTTAATTTTCATAAGTGATAGAAAGAGGACTTGCATTTAGTTGTTGCTAGTTATACTGATTATTTACTTTTGTCAAGTAGGTGAGAATCCTTGTTTGAAATTGGGGCTTACTTAGCATTCTGCTAACTCAAATGGACTGCTGGTTCTTACAGGTTCAGCAGGTAAGCGTAATATCATGTAGGTGTTTATTTAAAATTAAGTCGAGAAAAATACTTCCCTAGCATGTTAAGATGCTAGTATGTAAATCGATTATTATGCTGCAAGTCTCCGAAGAGGTAAAGTAACTTTCCTTCGTTGTTTTGATTCTATGGTGGTATTTATATCTAAAGCTATATTGATATTTTATCTTGGCATAATCAATACCTTTAAAGAGTAAGTTCTTCCAAGGTTTTCTTCAGTCGTAAAATGATTATCTTTTATAAATTATAGTACATAGTCAACTATAGATTCTCACAGTGAGCATAGAGCTCATTGTCTTGGTACATAATCACTTCGACTGTTTCGTGATCTTACTGTTATCTTTACGTTTAATACTCAATTGTACTTCTCTTTTAATATGAACATATTGTTATGTTTTTCATTGGTAAAGCTTACAATGAGTGATTATACTCTTATGAGAAACTCTTTCAATAAGGTTAGTCTTTAGTCTTCTTGAAGACTCCCTCGTTTATCAACATCAAGTTTTTATGTGGAGAAGTTTAAGGATTTTCCAGTTTATAAAAATAACATCATATCTATACTCTATTTTTCCTTTACTAGCTCTAGCACAACACCAAACTTGTTTGATTTGTTGCAAGTATGAATATCTTCTTGAACAACTAGTAGACAAGCTGTATTCATAGTCTTTAGATTATAACCATGATACAATTGTTATTGCAATATTATAATACTATGTTGATTTATAATTTATCAATAATAGGCTATAGCAAAATATACTAACTTGTAACCTAAGGTAGTTCTACTACCTGTCAACTACTATAATGTAGTCAAAACTAATGGCAATATACATTATAAGTTTTGATCCTATAATATACTAGTTCCAAGGCATGATATAATCGATGGCAAATTTGACATTATAAGCAATCATATGAACTATTATAATATAGTCGATAGCATGATTTTTATTATTGGCAATGATAAGTTTAAAATCAAATGTGCAGCGCTGACATTTGAACTCGAACCACACTTGTTTAGATTTTTGGAAGGGCGTGGACAAGCCTTCTCCATACGTTGGTTGACTTAAAACGTTGTAACCCTACTCCTTTGTATTTTGGTCTAAGGGTTTTTCCTCCTGCAAACTGCGTTGTGAGTCTTTGCAGCCATGAGAGGCCCACAACTTCCTTAATCGTTGGCACCATAGTCTACATTACTTGCAAAGTGATTTTGGTGTCGTGGTTTGTGTTTCAGTTTCTCTTGTGAGTAAGGAAAACACTGTGTGAGTGGTTAAAGCTTTCTTTAAGTGGCTCATAGCCTGTAAATGGCCTTACCCTTGTGACTGCTCATTCCTTGCTTTGGTATCATAAAACTTGAGACTGCCTCTTTGTTGTCTCTGTCGCAGAGTTGGCTTAAGGGTTTTCTTGCTTCTTGGTTTAGTGCCTTTGAGCTGGGTGGATGTTTCTTCTCGGCTTTGATTCTTCTTGTTCACAGGTATACATTTTACCCTACTCAAGTTCCTCTTGTCAAATGATTTACCAAGTTAGGGTTTTATTAAATTATGAACATAGTTTAATTATTGCTTGAAATTATGTTCTTGTAGGATCCTGTTATTAGCTCCAAGCTATGAGTGGAAAGCAAGCTTGTGCACCAATTAACTTCGTGGGCTTCCAACTGGTAAGCTCCGGTCTCGTCGTGGGTTCTCCCTGCTTACAGTTTGGGTTGTTGGATGAAGGTTCCTATGGTTGGATACAAGGCTTCGGTTCTCTGCTGGTTATGATTTTTAGTTTGTTGATTATTACCCAAGTTTTATTTGAAAACCCTTGCGATACTTCGCTGGGTAACACAGGCTCTTGAAGCCGTAATGTATATGTGGTTTTTTGGTTATGCAGTTTCAGCCTTACGGCTTAAGTGATGTAAAAGTTATTGTTTAAGATCTATAAAGAGCTTCCTCTGAGCTCAGAGATGCTAAGTGACCTCTGTCTTGTGTTGCTACAGTTTTCCTTTTTACATTTGAATTTCAAGAAATGAAGATTGTGGAACAGTAGAGTTATAAAATAAACTTGGTTTTACTTCTCCTGTCAGTAATTTATCTTATTTAAAGTTTAATATAAAAGACTTTGTATATTTGGCTTTACTAGTAGGTTTGGGTTTCGACCCTTCGACTCTATAGGCTATAAGCCTACCTTTGATTAAAGATTTATATATATATATACGAATAGTTAACTATTATTGTTTATTTTGTTCATGATTTACAAAATAAACAATGGTCCTCTCCCATTTTTTTGGAATTTTTAGTTTGTGAGTGAGAGAGCTTTGAGCTTCTCTAGTGCTTGGAAATGTGCCCCATGGTATTGTTCTATTTTTTCCTTAGTAATTCAATCATTATCCTATGTAGCCAATTGTGGAGGTATAATTTCAGGTCATGCAGTCCTTTTCAAGCATGTTTGAGATGTATTCTCGGTGATTGAAGGCCTTTTATTCAAATCTTAGTGAAATTCCCCCCTTTTCTCTTCTTTATAATAAGTTATGGGTTTAATGAAGCTTTACCTGAGAAATATGTGGACATAATTTTAGAATTATCATTATGTATTTGATGTAAGGAGTCATATATGCAATTTGCATGAAAGTTTGAAGCATTTTGATTGAGTTTTAGATGAGATTATTCGACCTAGTATAGATTTCAATGCAATTTTGACTAGTTTTATTGTTTTATGTGATAGTTGGTCTTAATTATATTAATTTATTCCATTTCTATTAACAGTCTGATATTTATTTTCCATAGCTGAAACCAAGAATTTGTGGCCATTCTTAGGTGTTTGGAAGCCTAGAAATGACCCCTTTTGAGCAGTCTTAATAACTAATTTGGTTAATTTGAACTTCATAGCCCTACAATTCGATACAAAATATGTATATAACTATTTTTACTAATATAATATTCCATAAAATAAATATGAAATATTATTTAAGTTTAATCCCTTCGTCATTGGTTGTTGGGAACTGAATAATATATTTTGCATATGCTGCAACTCCTAGGAGCCTAGAAGTATACTTCATCCTAGATGTTGTTCAAAACCTAGAAGGACCCAAAAAGTTGTGTATAGGAACCTTAAATTCATTACCCTATCCCCTATGTGGTTGGACCTCCTTACCCGATCCTTAATTCATTATGCAATTCACAATATTTACCCAATACTTATTTGGATTTTTTCTTGTAAGAAGGAGTTAATGTACAATATGATTTTATTTGAATCATAGAATTATTTGTAGACCTATAATTGATCTTAAAAAACCAACCTATGAGCCTTGTTCAATAGAAAGAATCTTCCATTGTGCAATGAATTCAATCCATGTAAATTTATGCTCATGTTTTCCCATAGTTTTCTTATCTTGGTGAGTTGAACAAAAAGATTGTTTGTTCTTGAGTTAGTGTGCCTAAATCATACTTAGGTGCATTACAGTGGTATTGGAGCATGGTCCTCTAAACCTACTCTTTATGTTCCTTGATGAGTATGCTCATGTTTTCCCATAGTTTTCTTATCTTGGTGAGTTGAACAAAAAGATTGTTTGTTCTTGAGTTAGTCTGCCTAAATCATACTTAGGTGCATTACAGTGGTATCGGAGCATGGTCCTCTAAACCTACTCTTTATGTGCCTTGATGAGTCCCAAAATAAATCCCAGCCTAAAGCATAAAAGTCCCGAAGAGCTTTTCATTGTTAAAGAAGAGGAATTTAGTTCCATCCAAGGTGAGATCCGAGGAGAAAAGGGAAGTATGGATGACCGAGGCCTACGTAGAGAAGAGAAGGATGAGATGTTTTCACAAAGCATGTTGAAGGTTATGGAGAAATTTACCCAAGTTCAAACAGAAACATGAGACATTCGATCTAGATTCATAGACAAGAAAGAAGGGGAAGTCAATAGTTGTGGTTCTTAGCAAGAGGAGAAGAGAACCTTCAAGGATAAAATATTTTATAGGAATATACCCCATAATAGGTCACTTGAAATAAAAGAGTTTCCAAGGTCTACTATGCCCAATTTCCTTGAGAATAGGATAGAAGAAACTAAGATGCAATTTGAAGGAGTTGCACCACTGGAGGTTTGACTTGCAGAATGCATAGCCTTTAGTGAAGAATTAAAGAGGAATTTGACCTTCAAAGACTATTGTGACTATCAGAACAAGGTCAAATCCATAGGATGCAATAGAATTCCTTCCTACTAAATTTTTTTTGTTGTAGAGAACCATTGGAAAAATTTCCCTTCCCTGCTTTGATGGATCTGGAAAATGCACTACTAGCTCTTGGGTGCAAATTCTAAATACTTATTCTCAGTTAAATCCAATGATTGGAAGGGATGTCATTAGAATGGACACTTTAAATTTTGAATGGGATGCAAGTGATTGGGAATTTTATGGATTAAGGACTTTGGGGCATGATACTATAACCACCTATGAAGAGTTCACAAGAAGGTTCATGCATAGGTTTGATAGGAAGGATCCTAATATGTCATTCAAGGATCTTGCCTAATTGAAGTAGTCCAAAACTCCGGATTCTTACATTTCATAATTTCATAGGGTGGTTGTTATGATTAATTATGTATCATAGGCTCACTTAGTTCTTTAATTTATAGAATGACTAGCAGAGCCACTTAAGGGTGTAGTTAAATGTCACCAGCCTTCTACATTGAAATATTCCATGGTTAAGATCTGAGATCTTCAAGATGCTATTCAAAAACAAGACTTCCACCAAAGAGTAATTTTACCTCTAATTTCAAAGATAAGAGACCCTTTCAAAAGGTCCCAAGTGGACATTTTAAGAGGCATAAAATTTCTAAAGACCGTGATGAACTTAGAAGGAAGAAATTGTGTTTCTCATGCCATGAATCATTGGTTTCAGGCCACAAATGTGCTAAGGGGAAAGCACATTATATTGAAGTTTTCTCTAAGAGTGAAGATGAAGAAGAAAATGAAGGGTAGCGAATAAATGAAGAGGAATTTTATGAATAAGCAGAAGAGGAGCATCCCCAACTAGATTCTGGAAATATTGTTGTTCTGTCCAGAATACCAATATTTCATACTCTCTGATTTAAGAGAGTACTCCTAATCCAAAGGGATACTATTTTGGTGGATGGAGGAGCCACACATAATTTCATTGATTTAGCTATGGTGGAGAGGAGAAATATTCCCATTGAATCTTTTATGTATTCTCGAGAATCATTTCATGGATTGCACAAAACGGGTTCCTGGGTTTAAAGTGACCATTAGGGACTACGCACTGACTGATAATTTTGGTATTGTGATGTGGGTGACAAAAACATAGTGATGGGATTGCAATGGTTATTTTAAATTGGTGAACATTATGTGAACTATAAGGTTCCAGAGATATAGTTCAATAACTTGATGGGAAGCAAGTTGTTTTGAAAGGTATTGTTATTACGAATCTTGTAGTTTCCCCGTAAAGTGATCCTATATAAGATGGCAGAGGGGAAATACAACCAAAGTTATGACATACGAATACACCAACCCCCAAATTATGGAATGTTTGTCATGCTCATTGAGATATCCTTCACTTTGTTCCATTGAAGCCCAAGTGACAAAGGGGGGAACCCAGAACTATCCTAGAAAGAAATACCTAAATCTAAAACACCATATCAAACTAGAAACATAGAATATGTACGGTGAAAGTTGTAAACCCTAGATCTAAAAATAAAGTGAAAATTTAGGGAATGGTTACAAATATCGATAATATCACTCAAGCTAACTATCAAGTGGCTTTGTGTATTTGATTGCAAGATCTCGAATTTGTTTGTTAATTCAAATGATCAAACTTGAAACTCTAGGGGGATTTAGATGTTGAATTAAGAAAATGTCAAAGGTTGGGTTTGATAATGAATTAAATCTTCTAACATACATAGTTTATTTATTAGATGATAAGTATGACAGGGTATGAGATCCAAACAAAACCAGAACAAAACATACCTAGAAAATTGTTGATTAAAGCTTCTAACATACATAGTTTATTAGTTAGATGATAAGTATGACAATGTATGAGATCGAAACAAAACCAGAATAAAACATACCTAGAAAATTGTTGACAATGAAGAGAGGGTGATTTATCTAGGGGGCCCGGTCCACTTATGCATGAGTAAATTGAGTCCAAGGTGATGCCTAGGATGGATACTAGGTTTTGGATAATGGTCTTCAAAACCTAGATCACCAAATTTGAGATTTCTAAGAGAAAAATGTTCCGGTGATTTTTCCTACTTCCTACAATGGGGTTTTTAGTAAAAATAGATGATGGGCTATGCATGAAAAATAAAATAGAGAGAAAGAAATTGAGAAACATACCTAGAATCTGTAGATACCTTCCTATATGTTGAGTATTTATTCCTCAGATATCAAATGAGAAATACGAATAAGATCTTGATGAAAATTTCTTGCTCAGTAAATTTAGCATGAAGGGAAACCCAGTAAGTAATGACTAGCGAATCGGGATATGAAATGTAGGAGTTGATAATAAATAAGAGAAGATTAATAAAGAAATAATCACTCCCTTTTGAAAAACCAATTTGAAGCTAGATGTCAGGGTGAAGCTTCACCAAAGCGCCCCCTCTCCAAATCGCCATCTTTGCCTGCAAATCGAAATGGATCTAAAATATACAAGAAATATTTGCTGGAATAAGTTAGTGCAAGAGATAAATAGTTTAAATCATCATCACATTCATTCATCTACATAAACAAAAGTATCGAATCCCAGAAAAATATCTTCATTCAGAAGTTCCAATGCCAGAGCTCATTTCCCGATGGAATACAATGATGGGATCACAACTCTTAAATATATTGAGAGTGTGTCCACATTCTAACCTACATCAATCCATAGGTTGATATTACAACATCTTTAATGGTGGATATCTTTTAATTTTACATTACATGGATCAACTTAAACAAATATATTTGAGCGGGGGGGAATTACCTCATAAAGCCCATTTTTATAAGATAATAAATCATTACTTTTTCAAGTTTGACACTTAGGGTAAATTGGGGAGGTGGGGGGGGGGGGGGTTCATTAGGGGGTCCCCCCATACATATTTCTAAAGATACAACTTCATTTACACACTTTTATTTTGGCCATTTTGTCCAATTTTTCCCAATTGGGAGCATCCTCCCTAAGAGGGTAAAAAAAAATCTAGAACATCAAACTGATTGAAGCTGATGCAAAATATGTCTGGAGAGCCATAAAAAATCATCCAGAGAAATTCCCTTCCAATTTACTTGACCACACAAGCCAAATCGATTTCTTTAGTGATTTCGTAGTTAATTTTTAGTGGTACATCCTCTGAAAATAATAATAATCATCATAACTTCATTCAAGCAAAGAACTAGGGAAAATTGACTACATAGAAGTTTTTGGAGACATAGTAGAATGGTACTAGTGACTTTTCATACCCCCTTAAGCACTATGATGCCCTATGAGAACCATAATAATTGCAATAATAATATAATTTGACCAATAATAAAGTGATAATAATCACTGATCATGTGATATGACGCCAAACTATGAAAACTAAAACCACAGTATTGATCCTAGACATTCTGGAGAAAATATAAGCACTGTCAAATTTTTAGCCACTGCCTTTGGAACTATGCTTGACCTTGTCAATTGGGTTGACTAGGTCAAAATACCCAAACTAAAGGTGAGATGGTAAACTAATTTGAACCTATATGCATCCAAGGTAAGAACTGCTCCAATATATATATTAAAACCCAGCTTAAATTATGACATTCAAAATCATGGTTATAATAATGATAATAATAGTAACCAGTAAGATATACATGTTTCTTTGAAAAATTACTGAATCTTTTGGAAGTCTTTTATATAAGCCATACTTACAAATATTAAACAATTTTCTAGTGTTGGGTGAAGGTGGAAAATGAGGCTAAGGTAAGGAGAAATGACTTATAGTTGTCTTTGACCATATGATCTCTCTAAATGATGATAAGTACACACAAACACAGTGACATATGTATGACAGATAAACAATATGTAATGGTGGTGTCTCACAAGTGGATGAGTTGATCTAAAAAGACTCCATTCAACTTTCACAAGATGTCTACAACTCACATCCAAGCTAACAATCAAGGTCCATGAGGATCTTTTCTAGGACCCTTGCATTGAGTACATAAGAAACTGTAGTGAAGATATCATAGGGGACACTTAGAATTAGTTTCCCCTTACTCCATCTCACATCAAAAACCGTAATCTCCATGAGGAATTAATCATTACCTTTCAATAAAATGGTCAACAGTCTTTAGATTTAGCATTTATTTATCCACTGATTTATTTGGTCCTTTCACAATTTCATTTCATAGCCCTTTTTGGGTTGTGTATAAAGACACAGCTTCCTACTTTATTTGAGGGCTTGCATTTCAAAATATAGAGAATATAACACATAATGCATGTAATCATGGTAGACATATTGCTTCAAGTCTTAGATGACACTGTTCAGGAAACTAAAGGGGAATATCCACAATCATGACCAAAGATCAGTGGAAACTGACCAAAGAGATCAAGGTTTCAAAGCCCAACTCGCATAGGATTTGGAACCAACACCGGAAGGTTCTTCTGGCCCAGAAGGATCAAGGCTTTGACAAGTTTTGTTGCACAACTCAGATCTGAGACACAAAACAACATGGGATCCATCATGCAAATGGGTCAAAGTGGGGAATATGATCTTCAATCTCATAGGTATCAGTCAATCATAGTTCATGGGAGGAAAAACAATTATGGATGAACTGGATGGATGGGGACAAGTGATACATGTAATCAACAAAGCATTAAGGTTTAAAAGTTGTGTAAATCATGGCATAAGCATAATCTTCTACATCATATTCTTTAATCATTCTAAACACAAATTTAAGCATAAATATACATATAATATAGGCATATGTCACCATAATAATCATAGCAAAACAATTCCAAGGTGTTATTACACATCAGAGAGAAAAATCCTACCAAAGAGACATATACATGATCTCACCATATATATGTCTCTATCTAATATGCCATCTGTAAATGGTGTACCATATATACTGCTTTGCTCGAACGAACTAGGTCACCACTGAAGTCATATCAATGGAAAAGGAGATCTCAATCATGGAAAGGAAATAATCTGAAACTGATACTGAACAAAGGATCTAAATGGATCAGGTTGTAATGATTCATGTTGTAACCCCATCTGAATGTGTAGCTCGGAAAAATAAAGAGATCAATTTGTATGTTGCATCATGGTATCCTAGTTGCAATATAGATGTGATAACATCTGGCTCTAACAGGGACAAGTGCTCTAAGTAAGAGAGCACTTGAGAACCTCAAAAGATCTAGTCTATAGCACCATCTCTCATCAATATATATCCAACACTTCAATTATATGCTACCTCTTCAGGTGTACCTATTCATGTGCACATGGAAGTAAGAAATACCAGAGCAACATGTATGGGAAATATATATGTGCAAAATAAAATTAAACATGCAATGCTGGAAATAAAATGTTGACAATAAACTCTACTAGAATTATAGAGGATAAAACTATGCAAGAGGCCAGATTCAATGACCAAATTACTAAGAAGGACTCAAGACACATGCAACACTAAAAACAAAGACTCAACTATTTCTCAACGGAGCTTATTCATTCCTACCTACCCTACTCTAACCAATCAAACATGTTCTAAATAAAATCATAGATCCAATGTAACAGCTTGTTGAACGGATTGATTGGTATTTCTTTGCAGTTAATGAGATAACAACTCAGAGCTGGTTTAGAAAAAATGTGAATGAAAATCAAAGCCATTCTAACTTGTTTCTTGATATTCAAAGAAAGATGTGGACAATGTGGAATAAAATCATGCTAAGACTCGAATTGGTTTTTACTGTTTTCATCCATCAATATGGTGGTGGGATCTTAAAAATAATGTGTGTTTGACCTTGATGGAAGAATACAATATAATTCATGATTCATACCCTCTAGCAAATTATTTTCTTTCTCCTATATCCGACTAGGAAATTCAAATCTATTCACTCCAAGAAAAATGGAGGAATCAAATGAGGAGAAGTCGTGATTTAATGAAACTGAGATTGATATGAAGCCCATTTGTTGCAAAAAAATGGAGAAAAGATGGAATTGATCTTTATACACCTTCTCCAACCACCTTTAAGAAAGATTGGTAAACAAGAAAATGTTATTCATCCAAGCAAACTAAAAAAGCACATTTTCTCCAATTATGTAACCATGTTCAGACTCTTGACTCAAAATATTGAAGGTAAATTCTTGAGTATAACAAAAACCCATACAGGAAGACTCAAAATTTTGGGTTGGGAGGGTGGATTGAAAATATTGAAAACATGCATTTTCTCCCAAATGGTTTTGAAATATTGACCTTGGAATTTGATAAGAATGAAATGTTTTCAAATCAATGATGATTTTGATTCCTCGAACTTCGGGATTCGAAACAAGGTTAGTATAAAGATCAGTCTCATTGTGACTACTTAAACCCACACATTGAACTAGTCCATCTTGATCAGGGATTGGATGAGGAGTTCTTTTGATATCATAAAAATTAGGACAAGGATACTCATTAGAATGTTCCATTAATAAATTTTTTAACCATGTGATTGTTTCTCAAAAGAAGTCAGGTTATTCTCAAATTATCATCAACTAGGAAAAAATTATGGATTTGTTCTCTAGAAGGATATTCAATGGATTCACTAATGAGAGAATCAACTATATATGGTTCCTGAAAATGATCACTTTGTTCTCTCTCTTTATATGTTCCTTCTTTAGGTAATGGTGACAAGATTCTAATAAGTTCCCCTTCTATATCAATATCAAGGTCATAATCCTGAAGGGTTGATATTTGTTCATTATCATCATTCTCTCGGGTTGAAGGGTCATTCAAAGGCACAATCAAAGTAGGATCAAGACCGGAGAAATCAAATTGATAAGGACAATTATATATTATTTCATTATCATTTTCTTGATTATCTTCATCAAATTTAGCGACACAATCATCACCTGATTGTTCTTCTATGTAGTTATCAATGCTTTTATCCCATTTCTCTTTTAATAATTCAATAAACATGACATACCCAATGATGGATCCCAGTTCCAAATTCTCCAACCATTGCTTGGAATCCCCATCTAAATCATCACTAAGGGCATGCATATAAACATCTTCATCACCAACTCCCTGAGATTACATATACCACCAAAAAACATCCAAATATCCTTCAATAGATACGAAATCATTCCTAGAGAAATGTGGAAACTCTTTAATGTAATCATTTGACATACAATGAGGTGCCCCATGTATTTCATAGAAATTAAAAGGAGAAGGTTTAAATCCTTTTCGAATATCTCTGGTTACTTGAGTTGGGCGTCTAATGGAATTTCGTGAGTCAGTCACCCAAGGCTCTAGATGGGGATGGTTTGGTGGGAATCATATGGAATGGGATAATTAGATTCATACCCATAATCATGCTCAAGATCATCCTCATACCAATAATATGACCTCCATCTATCACTTTCATCATCTTCTTTTTTTAATATTAATTACAATTTCAGTACATTTTTTAAGGGGTTGTGACAATTCGAGGAGAAACTTTGAATTCATTATAATTTTATGTGATGGGATTGTTTCTTAGTGGAGTTGTGTTGTGAAGGATGGGTTGGTCCTCTAGTGGAGTCGCGTTTTGGAGTTGCCAAGTGAATGGATTTTCATGTTCACTAACAGATAATGTTGTAGGAGAGGTGAGTAAAATAAAAACAATGATTGCAATATTTTAACTAGTAAAATGAAATCACTGAAATTAGACCAGATGCGATATGAATGATAAAAAAAATACACGTACATTCACAAACACAGAATGTAAACGAAAAGATAATCCAAGGTAAGTCTCTACCTCCTTAGCAATGGCTACAAAAATGTTATCACAACCTTGTAGTTGCCCCTTAAGGTAATCCTATTCAGGACGACAGAGGGGAAATGAAACTAAATTCGTGACCTATGATATCCAAGACCTCTGAAAGAACTTAGATGTGGCGTTCATCAAGGATAGTGCCACTTTAGACTCAGTGAAGATACAAAGCCTAGGGGGCGTCCCTATAACCAAGATGACCCTAAAAATGATGAATGCAAGTAAATATTCCAGGTAAACTTGATTATATCTCTTAGTAGAATGGTTAATTAAAGTTTGGCACAATTACTAAGAGGAACCGTGTGCCTATGTGAAAAGCACCAATTTAACCTAAGGTTTTGGCAGTGAATAATCAAATCTATGGGAAAATGGAAATTTTGAAATGATTTAGGCACTGGAATCAATTGTTAAAGGTAAGATAAGACAATTAAAAGTGAAACTAGCAATACCCAGTTTTCATAATTCAAAATAGCCACTTCCCGAAGGAGGGTGTCCCTCTTATATGGGTAAGAATAATGCTTTAGGTGGGAAAATGTACTACGATGATCACAAAAATTTAGATATAAGGGTTTTAAAATATTTAAGAAGTGGGTTTTCAGTTTCAAAGCTCACCGCAAATTAGAACCAATAAATATAAAGGATGAGGATTTTAAGACTAAGGTTTTAGTGTTTTAATTTTATTAAGACCAAGTGGATTGAAATAATGGAGATAAAGAAACGTACCTTGTGAAAACATACCTAATTGTAGATAAGTGTCTAAAAGGTGAGGATTACACACTATTGATGAAACAAAAGAAACTCATATTTAAATACCACTATGTTATGATTTTCATAGTGACAAGGAGGAATTCGTATTACAGAGTAGTTATGATAATCTAAAGACGTTAGAGTATGTACCTGGCGATGTGCTGAAAGGTAAATTGGCAATGTTTTCACTGGAGTAGGAGAAGCGGCTGTATTTCTTTATTATTCGAGCGAGTTATTCTAAGTATCCCTTGTTCACGAAGCTCTTCCAGAAGGTTGAAGACGAATTTGGCTTCAATTATCGCAACAATGATCTCAATCTTCCCTGCAACCCATTGGTTTTAGACAATAGAATTGACCTATTGAATCATTCCACCATCATCGTGATCATGATCATAGTGTCGACATTGATTATGAATTAATCCTACAAAATCTCTGCTCCACGACCCCTTCTTGCTGAAGGAGCAAGGGCCACAAGTCGATGTCGACCGACATGGAGTCGTGGCTGGATGGGAATGACGGGGGCTCGAAGCTAGGGAGCCATATGTGGTGAGCCACAACTCAATGTCATTGTGTTTAATTTTTTTAATTTTAATGTGTTTAAATGTTTTGTTATATTTTTATATTTTTATTTGTTTTTTCTATAATTTTATTATATGTTTATTTTTATAATTTATTTACTTATTATTACTTTTTAATAAAATTTTATTTTTTAATAAAAAATTCAATTTTTTTAAAAAAATTCTTTATTTTTATTTTTATTTTACATAAATGTTTTAAAAACAAATTTAAAAACGAGAGAGGGTAATTCATGGTCACAAAGAGGAAAAGCCATACTTTTTAAGGTTATAGTTAAGTCAATGCTTTCAAACAGGTTATAATTTTAGCTTTCAAAAAAATCAATGTTAGCTAGTAGCATTAGTTTTATATTTAAGTGTTTATTTTAAGTCTATTGTTAGAAACAATATGGATTTTTAAGGAAATGGTTGTATTTTTAACTTTGGAACAAAAAAAGAGTGCTACTGGTAGCATCACTTTTCAATTTGAAAGTTTCTTTTGGTGTTTTTGACACAAAAAATGGATTTTTAGGACTAGAGTTTTCGTTGTGAGTATAAAGTTCTCATTAGGTTGTATAATGTGTTATATTTGGATCTAAACATTTTCTCATTGGATAAAGTCTACGTAATTTAATAGTTCCAAGAATCTTTTCACATACTCCTCCATTGACATGTCACCCAACTTGAGTTCAAAGAATTCCTGCATCTTTTTATCATAATACCATTGCGACAAGTATTCTCGCTTGAAATAATTTTGGAAACTTCTTCATGATATATGCCTCTCATTCATATTTTCAACCTACTTTAGATGTTTCCACCATCTGTAATGCTTTCTTTAAATATTGTAAATAGCAATCTGAACTTCTTGATTATCAAAGTAATCGTGGAGATGCAGATACTTGTTCATCTCCAGAGGCCAAAGCTTTGCAACTTCACCATATTTCTCTCCATTAAAGCTGGGAGGTGTTATCTTTCTGAGTTCACATTTCAATATATTTTCATCATGATTTATTTTCTGATGCCTTCTAAGGTGAAACTCATCATGGATTTCAGGTATTTCTTCCCCTTGATGGTTTCCAACCGAATGATGATGAGATTGTACCCTCATGCTATTTTCATGTCTATTTTTGGAATTCCACTAACTATGTGATTTTCCTGTTCATGGACTCATGTCCTTCCCTTATTACCATGGAAGATACTTTTTGCACCCTATTTTGCATCTACATTAGGTTTTGCATCAACTGTTAATTAATTTGATTATGTTGCTCCATGTATTGTAGCGTCTTTACATTTCCAACATCAACGTCTTTCGATGTCCGAAACACTTCCTTAGGTTCCATACTAGACTAATGGCCATTGGAATCGGTTCACTGATTACCCATACCAACTTCTTCATTAAAATTAGACACTACAGGTTCATTTGTTATTTTAAGTATTGCTTGCCTACTATATTGGCAATCAGCTAGTACAAATAGCTTGAAAAACTTTGAGTTGTTACTAACAATATGAATTTTCGAGCACCATTGTTAATTCACCTCAAAATCATATACATGATATAATTCACATTAAACACATTAACATTCCTACAAGAATATTTTATTTCCAACTAAATTAAAAAAAAAACATTTTATAAGCTTGCAAAACAGTCCCAGAGGCTAAGTTTCACAACTTAACTTTGATACCAATATGTAATGTACCCACAAATTACACAAGAACTTGGATACATATCTATAACTAGATCACACATGAAAACCACATAGGCTCTGTAAAAATTACAAAGAAGAATTGATTCAAAAGGATAATTAATTGACAATGAGTTCCCCATTGAACTCACTTATGTGGACGTGTAGTATTAAACTCTTTAATGCACATTAAAAGAAGTTACTTAATGTTAATTTTAATATTAAGAAAGTTCTAATTGATTATAATCTGCCAAACCGTGTTAAAACTATAGATCTTGATTATTGTGTCGATCTAGCATCAAAAGTTAGCACTATGACAATGTCAGCAGAGTGACAAATGCAAACATACGCTTCTGATTTTTTATTCCTCACATCACCAACATCGACACAACAACCACACAAAATGAAAAAACACAACTTCTAATTTCTTGATGTCGGCACATCGAAAATCGGTAGCTGGAAACACAACATATTACAATTATCAATCCCAACTCTCGATTCCCGACGTCGACAATGTCAGGATCAGAATGGCGGCACGAGAACAAAATGGTCTAGATTTCAAAATTTTAACACTTAGTTTGTTTTTCTTTAAAATGATTAAGGAAATGATTTGGTTAGTAGGTTAACAATTTTACAATGATTTTATAAATTTGAATCCTTCATTTGTTTATATAAATACTTCATCAATTCAAACGAAAATAAGGAGTGATAATTTGAATCAAAATGGTTAAGATATTCATTATCAATTCGACATTGAATCAACCAAGGTAAATCAAATCTTCTAACAATTTGGATGAAATGACACAGAACCTCAAGCAAGGTTCCATGACTCACTCTCGAAAATTAAAGTTAATTGTTTATAAATCTTTTTTTAGTTAGCAAAAATTTATAGGACTAGAACCAATATTCCACTTCGTTTGTTCAATACTTTTAATCATTTACAACACTAAGAATGAAATGATAACAATAAAAATCCCATAGCAACTCATTACAAGTTCTCATTATCTATTTCTTTTTCACTTCAACTCAATCACAAGGAAGTTAAAGATTATCATATTATTAACCAAACTAGTTATTGTTTCAAGCATAGTCAACCTATCCTAATCAACATTTAGCCATTCAAAATCATGTTTCTCCTTTTAACTATATTATTGATACTCTTCGTATAAGGGTACTACAACCATTGAACCAAAGAGTCATAATCTTGAAAGGCTTTGCAAGCATAAATTAGAAATATAATTTCTTTATTCTTTTAAGACATTATCTTAAGAGTTGGGAAAACAATGGCAATTATAGCGACTTAAATGAGTTGATATTATTTAAAATCTTCAAATAACCCTCAAGGAGAGCTTCGAAGCATTCAAATATATTTCAAATAGAGCATCCTTTCCATTTATACCAACTGATTTCTAAGCACAAAAAATTCAAGTAAATTTACATACAATTTATTCATGTTCTTGTTATTGTTTTGATAAACTCAATCCAGTTTAAATAATGTATCTGTAAATGAAAACAAGGAATTTATTCCAAATTCATAAGACACATTCATAAAAGAAAATTTAAAATTAGAAACATCCTACATGATTTCCCTCATGGATATAACCATTCTAATTCATCAAATAAATTATACAACATTGGTACTTATCTGAGACCAACGGAATTGGGAAACTGAGTGCATGTGAGGCATGTTGCATCCAACCGTAAGCATATTTTCTCATGTACTCTCAACAAAACACTACCCTCAAGCTGAGATCCATGTATTCACCAACCAGGTATCTCGCCAATCCTCTATTTCACTCAAAGTTTTAGACACTTTGGAAAACAAGAACATTGGTTTGCAAAGCAATTCCATGCCAAATTGTGCAATCTATCATCTAAGATTTCTTTTATCAGCACAACAATGTGAGACAACACTGCTCAATTTCTCAGAGTTCCAATTAGACAATTTCATACACTATCTCCAATTTCATTGGAAAAACATCGAAGGAAAATAGGAAACAATTTAGCAAGTAAAGGAACACAAAGTAGTTTCAAAGATTCACAGAGCAAATTAAAAGGTTCATAATCAACACTACAATGTTCAAATTCACCATCAAGCATTAATACCTTGTTCTCAAAATATAATTCTTTTCAATAATTTCTCTCCTAAAGCTGAACTAGCGCTGAAATCTACCAGGTTGTATCTCTCTCTCAAAATGAACAACACCCCCATGTTCCCTAACAGTTCCCTTGTCACAGTCACATCTCTCTTTTATTTTTCCTGCCCGAATCACTTTTCTTTGCATGATTTGACATGGATGTATGCATCCTCTTCCTACCCACACATGATATCTCCCCATGAGCCAGATCCAAGCTTATTTAGGATTTTAATTAACCTTTAAACAATTCTTAATCACCCCCTAAATATCATTTAAGGTTAAACATGGTTTAAGGTTTAATTACAAGTTTTAGAGTTTAAAGCATGGTTTATATAATACTTAGGAAATGTTTAAGATCAAGACAACTATAATACCCCTTTCAACCTTTGGTGAATACTTGTATCCCCATTATTTTCAGTGTTCATCCTCTTCAATAGTGAGTTGTGGAATTTATATTAATGATAACAAAATATGAATGTTCATCTTTCAGACTTTCTCAAATTACAATTCATTTGAACTCAAACATATTAGGGGTCTAGGTCATGGGTATTACACTAAGTGTATTGAAAGGATCTTAAATCTTTTTCCTCCTCAATAGGAATGGAAATAAATATAAAAAATATAGCATCCATTTCTTCCATGTTTTGAAGGCTCTCCAACCATTGATCCACAAATTCCTTCATTTTCTTGTTTGATTGACCTAAGAATGTTTCAAATATTTGGGTTTCCTTCGTAAAGAAAATGATTGCAAGTTCATAGAGAGGAAATGACTCATAGAAAAAATTTAAAAAAGGACGATTAGATATTCCTTCCGTAGATGAATATCATTGTCTAGCAAAGTAACTTTAATCAAGAGCATGATTGAGGCTATCTTGATTTTTTGGATGTATCTGGCATACATACCGAAGGCTATACTAAATGCCATGAAAAGGATTTGTGTGTAATATCTTTGGTCAGGGAAAAAAAAATGAAAAAAATAGTCCCCTCTGCAAATGGGAGACCCTATGCTCTCAAAAAGCTTATTGTGGATGGGGTTTAAAAAATATCCAATTATTCAAAAAAAAACTTAGTTGCTAAGTGTTTATGTAGGTTACATACACAAAAACAAGTCTAGAAGAATTGCATGGAACATAAACATATAGATCCTTGCTGATTGATTTCATGGATAAGAACTTGTATGCGTCACGGTCATGGAGTATCTCTTTTCTAGAGGGCTATACACAACAACAACCCTTTATTCAGAGAGAATATCACCTTGTATCTTGGAAATGGTTAGAATATTTTTGGTTGGATCAAACCTTATTTTAAGCACATGTCTAGAATATTTGCTTCCCTAGGATATGGTTACATCACTACATATTATAGGACACAAATATATGGCTTATATATTTCAACTCTAGAATAGATATTTTTGGAGTGGTGGATGGAATATTGTAGAATGAATCAGCTTCCAACATGTACACACTCAAAATTAGAATAAATACATCCTTGGTTTAAATAAAGCATTTATCTCTCTCATTGATACATCCGACAATTCGATTTGGGTTCTAAATTAAAGATGACAATGAATATAAAGTAAATTAAGGATACAAGGTTATGCAAGTTACTATAATAAATGACATGGGTTTGCATTTGTGGAAATTAATAAGGAATTTGGAGGAACCACCAAAAACAAAAAAGGTTTTCCGGGTTAGCACTCAAAAACAAAGTCTTCATATGGGACAATCTCTAGAAAACAGGAATACATGGGCTTAGCATTTGTCCCATGTGCTACAAACAACATAAGACAGTAAATCATATGTTGGTTGTCACATCTCCACCCCTGTACTCGGCGGAGAGGATGCGACTAACATAACTTCTAGATAATCCGGGAAACTAAGCCCCATGAACACAACACAAAAATGCATTGAACTAATAACAGACATAGATGCATAAATGATGATCAAACAACAGAAGCAAATTCATTCATTCACAACATTTACCATGTTCATTTGAGTTATGAAACAAAACACAGTTGCAAGGATTTAAACACAGAGATACTTATTTTATTAGAAGCTTGTCTCGCAACCAGCTACGTCGCTGCAACATTCCACCCAACCATAGGCCAATGTGCTCATCAATCTCTCAGCAAAAATTCCACAACGAGTTGGGAATGATTTCCACAAGGAATAACAGGAACACTAGCAGGATCACATGTAGCCGAGAATACACAAAACTCAGCCAAGCCAACACAGTTGGGTTTATCAGGATATACAAGAGATGGAAAGGCTGACTGCTAAGCTAGTGAGCTCAACCAAAGAGCTATGGACACCTGCACCAGAACTAGCCTGACTTATAAAATATCTACAGGCCCAACACAAGGAAGAATCCCCTTCTCTACTATACAATCCCTCAGGCTGTGCCTTCCCTTCAGGTGCTATTCAGGGGGTGTAAAGAAGAAAGCCAACCCTCTAGCTCTATTTGTGAGGCTCCTGCACACACTAGGTTTGTCAAGCAAGCTCAGACCCCATTTCCACTCCAAAGACAGTCCAAAGACCAACAACCATATACACACAACAATAACAGCTCTGGGGCTGAAGGGAGAACACCGCAGAGACCAAAATCGAATGGGTAAAAACAACTCAGACTCTTCCAATCAATTTCCAGAGTTGTTTATGGCCCTAACGTGGCCAAAACGACTCACAGCATCCCAAAATTCGTGGAGAGGATAATACGATCTCTCAACCTGCGTAAGATCAACATCACGGCCCCTTCCAATGTGAAGGAATTTAGACACACAGACAAAAATAGGGAAAGGAAAATGCAGAACGTGAATGTCTGCCTCAGGCCAAGCTTCCTCCCGCGTGAGTGTGGAATGTCGTTCTCTTCCCACGTGAAGAGCTAAATGCGACCTGCCTCTTTGGGGAATGCGTGCGGTCAAAAGAATGACAGTCCTGCCAGAGATGACGGTTGCCCATGCATTCGTCTCCCAAGGGCAATAACCACCCAACCAACTTAGGGGGAATTAATTTGGGTTGGTGAATAAGACAAGTGAAGGTAGTTGGTTTAGATGGGTTCTCCTCTTGACACATGGCTTTTCCCCAATGGCCCCAAAGGTTAAACATCCCCGCCCTTATCCTTAGGAATCATGCCCCAATCTCTTTTAATGTTGCATTGACATAGCTGGTTGTGGGTATTTTAATTAAAATGCATATGTACATGGTGTCCATAATTATAGTGTGCCTGGCTAGCACAAAATACCATCGGCATCGATTTTAATCGCCGAAACATAAAACGATAACTCAATGGTGGGGCTTTTGCCCTTAGCTCCACACCATGATTAATTACAATATATACATCATATACATTTAATGCAAACGGGGTCAAAACCGGGCTGTTACATTGGTATCTTGTCACTCCACCAAAGAAATCAGGATCTCACCTCGATTGATGGGGGCATGTCCAAACTGTGAAGGGACCACTTTTATTCAGACTTGGAATGACCGGTTCACATAAACAAAAGAGATAGACCTATTATCTCTCCCTCTTCATATCTGATGGACTATAAGGATACCAAAAAATGAGGCAAATTTCTTTGGAGTTATTCCAAATCCAGTCACCTCCATGTATCATTTCAAATACTCCCTGCCAAAGGATATGTTCAAATCGAAACAAAGATATCCATGAGTGCTCAACAATAATATCTTTAATCGCACTCTCTCTCTCTACTTTTGCGATGGATCTCACCCGGTCATTTTTGTTTCTGACAGTTCCGTTGTTTTAACTCTACCCTATTGTCGCCCGATCATTTCTCTTTCTGGCTGTTTTGAATTTTTAATAACTCATGGATGCACTAGTTTGTTTTCAACGAGTGTTGCCGTAGTTTGGAGGAGGAGCGAGATGTTGTTCCAGTGATGCTCATGGATGCACTACACCAAAGAAGCATCTTAATTATCATTGCAAGTCATATCAATAAGATATGATTGCACTCGTTGTAAGACAAGACCAATTCTGTTGCATTTTTTGTTATTGATTTCTGAGATAATTTTTGGTCAAAGATTTTAGCGTTGCTCGATAAAAAATACAACAGAGGGTTTGTAGTTTTAAATTATAATAAGAATATAATTGTTTGTATGCCTCCTCCCATGTACAATCATTAACATCTCTACACAGAGTGATAGCTTATAATCAACCTCTACACAGATTGATCAAGCACAACCCTTTTAAAAGTTGCCTCATCTTTCAACCACGGGCTTTGTTAGATACTTTAAAGACCCCTCTTCAATCTTCATCCACCCTACAGGTGATCCAGGAGCTGGGAAAAGTGAAGTTTATGGAATAGCCTTTAGGAATTCATGAGTAAGTTGAGGAGATTCAAATGGCATGGTTGTTTGTTGTCAGTTTGAGAAAAGGAAGAAAGAGAGATTCAAAAATCTTATGGCGTTTCATATCTCAATATGGAAGGTGATAATTTGGCATATTTTGTAGAGAAGAATTTGGCAGATGTTATGATAATTACTATAATTTTTTTAATAATTAATCCTTAATACTCATAATTTTGATTATATTTGTTACTTATAAATTTAAAAATTTTCTTTATTTATTTATTTTGTATATAATTTAATTTAATATAATGGATTATAAACTATTTTGTGATTATATGGAAAGAATTTAAGTATTCTACAATTTAATGTGGAGGATATTTGTATTTTGTAATACTAAAAAGGAAATAAAAAAATTAAATAAAACTATTTTTTGAGGTGGAAAAATTCATATCTTAATAATGATGCCTCTTAGTGTTGATAAATCCTAGTTTAAGATGAGTCTATGCTTGTTTTTAACAAATGATACAGTTTGATATCTCTCAATGCTTGATTAATCCTGATTTAAGATGAATCTATGTTGGTTTTAACAAATTACATTGTTGGAATGAAATATACTAATCCCCTAAGTGTAAATAGTTTAAATAGAGACAAGAAATAAATAGAAATCAAAAAATATTTTTGGGTCATTGTCATTCCTGTAATAATTTTGTTCATAAAACCTTGAAATGCAAGGCTTATGAAAAAGTTCATGAGTACAAGAAGGATGCAATTAAAAAGCCGAAGGTAAGGAATAATAACCAGTTTGGACTTCTCCAAAGGTTTGACATAGAGTGTTACAAATGTAATAACTTTAGACACTTGGCTAGGAATTGTCAACTGAAATATGATGCTCTAGTAGAAGTTTAGAGACAGTGGAAGAAAACGGCAGTTAGGAAATAGAGAGACCAAATACCTCCTATGGATAAAGAAAAAAATCATGGTTATTGTCATTACTGTCACAAGGTGGCTGACTGCAGAGTCAAAGGAGAAAATCATAGGATAAAAAGGAAAGAGGCCACCAATGCAGAGCATGGTGAAGGACAAGCAAATAGTACACCTCTTGAAAAGGTGTGGATGAAAGAATTAGAAGCCTCAGAAAAAACACAACTTTCAGTCATTAATGAAGTCTCAGTAGTTGATGTTGAGAATAATGAGGTCATAGATAAAAATGGAATTCATCATGAGGGAAAGCTACTTAGTGATGTAGAGGAATATCCCAATGTAGATCAGAATGAAAGAGATGATATAGGAGACAGTGATTGTGGAATTTAGTTCTAAAAATTCTCTCATTTTGTTAAAAAAAAAAAAAAAAAAAACCAAAAAATTGAGGGCATGGACAGTCATCTTAAAGGCATAGGAAATGTTGCATGATCTTTGGGGGAGAATGATATCTTTAAATTAAGGATTTTAAATATGAGAAGGAAAACAATTGTTTCTGGTTAAAATTCAATGTGAAAAGAAGAGAAAAAGAGGGATAACGTAGATCAGATTATGTGGTTAATGAACCTCGGTTTTGTTTTCAAAATTGTGTTAGCTACCACCATTGGTTTTAGAGGAAGTATTTACTCAAGTGGAGTTAAATTCAGAAAATTCCAACTGGTATCGAAAAAAAAAACTCAATTGGTGTCTAATGTTGAAGTATACTCAAAGCTATCTTCTTCAAAGATTATAGGTGATCAAGGTTGGTGTATGGATGACATAAGAGAATGTATGAAGTAACGTGAGAACACCAAAATGTGAGAGTCATGAAGACCATGATGTCTGCAATCAAATAGAAGATAAAGATTATTATGTTCACTTAGTATTTGAAGGCACGACACATAAATTTTTGACAGTAGAAGAAAACTCAAGTCTATAAATAAAAATTCAGTCTATTGATAAGGTATCATGATAAGTTCAACATTGACAAAGGAAAGAGGTTGAGGTTATGAGTGTGTGTCTGAGATAGTGAGATCAGAGAAACAATGTAATAAAATGAAGTAATCTCTGTGTTGACAATTTGAAGCTATGAGTCTCTGGACATTTGATAATATAGATCTAAAACCCAAAAGAATCCAGTAGAATATGTTGGATCTTTATATGAAGATCTAAATGCACAGGATTAAGGAATTCTGGTAAAAATGGAAGCTAGTTAACTTATAGGAAGAATAGACCATTAGATATGGCAGCAAGAACAAAGTATAAGAAAAAAAATGTATCCTAGAACAGAAAATGGAAGAGTGTTGAAAAAAATGATGAGTGTAAAATATGGCACAAAAATATTGACAAAGGAGAAGAAGTACAGTGACAGGGGGAGTCCATGGATCTATCAGTTAAGCTATCATTCAAGAACAAGAAATGTTAAGATAAATGATAGTGACATTAGTTAAATAACCAAGTTCAGATAAAGGGGAGATATGATGACAGGAGGAGTTGTCAAAAAGAAGAGAGACAGGAAATCCTATATCGAAATAGGTGCAACATTGGCATAACAGGTTATCCTTTGTCATTGTTGTCAAAGGGGGAGAATGTTTAGAGGTTGCCAGCAATGCCAAAGGGGGAGATTGTTGGAAAATTTGGGTTATAGTTGTCATTGATGTCAAAGGTGTTCACAAATGACAAATGAATAACCCGTGGATATGATGGCAAGACAAACAACATGGACATGGGCATGACACATATGAGATAAATGAGATCCCGGACATGTTTGATAAGACAACATGAATGACTGGTCTGAAGACTTCCGAGACAGTGTCAACAATATGATGTAAACAATGGTTAATGAAACAAAGAAGTCGAATGGAAGTAGAGATGGAGTATGAATGAAAAAAGTTGGTTAGTCAAATGAAGAGTGAAACTGCAGAAGAGTGAAATGAACGGGAGACAGAGTATATGTAAACAATCGAAGAAACTATATCTATGAGAGTGTTTATAATTTCTTCAGAGAAACCATATACGTGAGAGTATTTATAAATTCTGTATAATCAATAGCATGATGAAACTATCTGTGTATATAAGCCTTCAAAACTTTTAGAAATAGTCACAGAGGATTTCCGCAAAGAATGCAGATCCACATTAGTTCTAGAATGGACAGTCCGGGAACGACCCACACTAGATTTGACAGTAAAGATCAAGTATACATAAGTTAGGAGGAAAATCCAAAGTTCCACAAGAGATCAAGATGGACAGTTAGGGGTAAATCTGCAAGGAAATCAATGGTCCAGGAAAATGCGGAAACAAAGTTGCGGAAGGAAATTCAGAAGTCCAAAATAGGAATGTGTGATTCCGCATTCCGAATCCCGCAATCCGCAATTCAGAAACAAAGTTGCGGAAGGAAATTGTGGAAGTACAAATAGGAAAGTGTGATTCCACATACCGCAATCCACAAGATCAACTGTCTATAAAGACTCCGCAAAAGATCGACAGTGCAGAAGAAAAATTGTGGATAGGATATTGTGGAAAGAATCTTGTGGAAAGAAGCTTATGAAAAGGAGTTTGCGGAAAGGAAAAAGTGGACAGTCGACATCCTTCATCCCACATCCTGCATCCCACAATATGGAGATTGACGGTCAGGAAAATGTTCGACGAAGATCAATGGTGGGAAAACGTTGAAACAAAATCTTAGTGCGGAAAGGCGATTTTGAGGCATAAATCGATGGTCCAGATTGACTTAGAAATAGGATCAATGAATTTTATTGGATCAAGAATATGATCTTGTGGAAAGAAGTTTGGCAGTGTGAAAGCACCTGCAAACATTGGATAGAGGTGCGGAAATGGTTTCCAAGCTGCGAAAATGATCTCTGAGGTGGAGGATTAATGGAAGAATGTGAAAGGACGTTCTGGAAGGTGTGATCTTTAAATATGAAAGGGTGCATTAGTGAAAGGTTTGTTTGTTCAGTTTGAAGAGATGTGACAATTGAAATAATCTTAAACGTTGAGAGGTATATAAGCAGCAGCCTGAGTAAGACAGAAATGATCTCTCCAGTTTGAATTGCATGATCAGAATCATAGACCAATGCGTGTGACATAATTTAGTGGGAGAGAAATTGTGAGAACCATATCAGGGTGGCAAGGTGGTTCTAGGGCAGGCAATATGCCTGCAGGGGTTTTTTTCCTCCTTTTAGTTGTAGCTGATAAACCAGGGGGTTGTAGCCTCCTTCCAATTGGTATTGGTAAATAGGGTGTTGTAGCATCCTTTCTGTTGAAGTTGATAAACAAAAGGGTTGTAGCCTCCTTCCAATTGGCATTGGTAAATAGGGTGTTGTAGCATCCTTTTAGTTGTAGCTGATAAACCAGGGAGTTGTAGCTTCCTTCCCATTGGTATTGGTAAATAGGGTGTAATACCATCATTGTCTGTAGCAGCAGGAAAAACTATTTGTAAATAACAATTTTGCAGTAATAGAACGTATTGGTGGTTTACCCTATTGGGATTCCACGTTAAAATTGTGTTCTGTGTATTCTTGATGTTATGTGTTTCTAATGATAGATTCAAAAGTGGTTAAAATAGTAAAATGATAACAATACCGATTCACCCGGCCCTCTCAGTATTGACCAATAAACCAACACTTTTTATCTTTGGATTTCTCCTCCTTATTTGGGTCAATCCTCTTAATTTTCCCAGCAACTTTCATATTTCCCTCTATATCAAATGCATCATTTTTCATTATGGAGAGAGAGTAGCATATCTCCTATATCTCAACATGACAATAAAATCACACTCAAAGGCTCCTTCGTAGGTAAACTTTGTTGCAATTGGAGTCGGTTTGATTGAGACTAGGATTGCATTATAGATATTATTGAATATATTTTTTGAAATCACCCACACTTTCCCCCTCCTTATTCTTTAAGGATGCAAACTCGGTGAGATAGTATTGGTGATCATTTTTCTCCACCCACTGTTCAATAAATATTTTCTCTCAAGATTACCATGTATCAATGGTAGATGCAGGTAGGACTCTGAGCCACTTTCTCACATCACCTTCCATGGTTTGAACAAAAAGCATCTTAAAAATGCCCTCATGTTCTATAAGGAAGTTATCAGTGAAGTCATGGAATGTAGTGAGGTGCACTTCTATTGTAATATTTTTCTCTCCATTATATTTGGGTAGTAATTCCAAGTAGTTATCAGGAATTTGGTTTAGGTTAGTTGGCATATTTAAAGTCCCATGCGAACTACTACCCAAGGGACTAATTTATGAGAATTATTATTTTTTAATGAAATACATTCATATTCAATATTTATGAATAATTTTATGGATAGAAGTAAATTGTTGGGCGATGAAGATTTCAACAATCCATACACAAATTCCATTTTTTGGTGGGAATCAATTTAAGAAAACTAAGACATGCAAAAGAAATCAATGACAAATAGAAAACCTCACATTTTCCATGAGTTCATTCAACATAAAAGGAAAGGAATTGGTTATGTAGGATAAATTCAATTCAATTCAAAAATTGATCCCACAATTACATCGTTGAATATTAACCAACATGTTGCTTGAGTATTTTATTATATAAAATCCCAAATACAATACTGTGAAACCGATGTAAAAGATGATGGAATATACTATAGAAAAAGAATTGCTAAAGACTACAAAGATGAATCATCAATACAAGTCAGAAATAAGCTTCCGTGGTGTTCTTGAAACCCATAATAACAAGAGGACTCTTTACAATAATCCTTGGCTCTCTCTCAAAACTACCAATCCTTGGAATAAATCATGTTCTCCCTTAAATATGTCGGTGCTAGTTGTTTCCTTTTGAAATTGTAGTCTTATGACATTTTTGACGTAGTTGTTTCCTTTTTAACACTACCTAGCACCTCAACCTTGATACAATCAGGATATCACCTTGGTTGTGCAGAGGTTTCCCCTTGCGTTTGTTGAGATGCTACTGATGTGGAACCATATGCTTGTGCCCACTTGGAAACTTAGACATATTTAACTATGTCTAGCCAGTTGTTTCCAAGGGGATAAGAATATTCCCTCATTCTTATATTTGTTGCTTCATAGGAAGGTGAAAATAAACTTTAAATAAAATTATTTTGAGGGTTTCCATCAAATCAAAATATTTGTCCATAATTTCCAAAATGTTTTTCCTTGAAGAGATAGTTACCAAATGTGCAAATACACCATCATCATTTCTTATCACATCATAATTTCTTTACATTTCCTAGAGGAATATAATCCACCATTTCCATCCCATGGAATTCACATCCCCTTTGTGATGGAATCCTTAAATAAATCCTTGAAAATAGTCACCTCCCTCCTGGCCTATTTTAACATTTTCTCTCCTTTATCCATGAGGACTTGTTTAGTGAGGAGCTTGACGACCTCCATTTCTGTTTTAGTCCTATTCTTCACCCCTAGTTGAAGGATCTCTTATTGAGTATTAGAATTTGAAGAGAGTCTTGCAAATGTCAGGATTGTTCTGATCCAAGTCCTTCTTGACAGGTGCCACATCCCCAAACCCATTTGTAATCAATTCCAACTCATCATTATCGAAAACAAAAGAATCCTAGGAGAGAGAAATTACTTCACTAATGGAGTCCCAAATCATGCTTTCCACATTTCCCAGTGCTTCCCTTCAACATTTTACTTTAAGGGATCGATCAAACTACTTTTGTAGTTTACTCCTCTATGCATTGGAGCTACTAACCATTTTTTTATCTTTTTTGGTTATGTCTTCAACATTACCTCTTGCTTCTTTTAACTTTCTTAATTTTTCCTGTAGATAGGACACTAGACTTTGGGATATGGCCAAATCAACTCTCATATTAGTTTGTTTTGTTGTAGTTGTCTAAACTTCTATCTAGGAAGTAGATTATTGTGCTTGAGCTACTTCATGTTTCTTAGCTCCTAGGGTCTTCTCCTTTTGCAGTGTGGACACTTGGACCTTTAACTCGATTTCCTCTTTCTTCCAAGATTCCATAAAAAGCTTATTTTCTCTTAGTTCACTCTGTAGCTTTATTTTTTCTTCCTCCAAAGTAGAAATCTCAAGAATTTTGACATTCTTAGCTTCTGGAAGCTTCAATTTCTTATTTAAGAACAAAATTTCTTGTTCTTTATCTTTGATGAGCTTAACCATAGGGGGCGCCTTCAAATGATTTTGATGACAGTTAAACTATTCTCTTCTCCAACTCCTTGATCTTATTGAATCTTGTAACACCCCGGTTTTGACCCTATTTGCATTAAATATATATGATGTAAATATTGTATGGAATCATGGCAAGGAGCTCAAGGCCAAGGCCCTTCCATTGATTGATGTTTTGTGTATAGGTGAACAAGGTTGATGCCTACGGTTTATGGTGCTAAGTCAGGCACAGTATATAATTTTGGACATCATATAAATACACAATTTAATTAAAAAAACCCACAACCAGCTATGTTAATGCAATAAATAATGAGATGGGGGCATGATTTCCCAAGGATAAGTTGGGGGGGATGTTTAATCTTGTGCCATTTTGGGGAAAAGCCATGTGTCAAAAGGAAACACCCAAAAACGTATTCCCATTCCCCTCATGCACTCATGTTTTCATCTTCCCTCACGTTTGGGAAGCGGTGGGATGTTTTGATCATCCATCCTTCACGTTTTCAGTTTTTTCTCCTCGTTGTGGATGCCTAGTCAATCATCTGGCTCTCACCAAAATGTCATGACCCATTCTGATCATTCTCTATTCCATTATGTTCATGCCCATTGTGCATTCATTTTTGGTTGGAAGAACTATGTTTTGTTTGGGGTTGTTCACCTATTGTTACCATCCTCAGTGTTGTTGTGCAATCGTATCCTCTGTCACAGATTGAGTGGAAGCCTGTTTTTAGGTGTTGACATTGTGGTTTGTTGTGTGTGCATATTTTTTCCTTGGTCTGAAATAGTTTGGAGTGGAATTGTATATGAACTAGCTTGATAAACCTAGTGTATGAAGGAACCTCACAAATAAATCTAGAGGGGCTGGTTTTCTTCTTTGCACACCCTGAACAACACTGGAATGAAAGGCATAGCCTGAGGGACTATGTAGCAGAGAAGGGGATGCTTCCTTGTGTTGGGTGTGTAGATGTTTTAGGAGCCAAGCCTGGTCTAGGGCAGGTGTCCATAGCTTGGTGGTTGAGCTCACTAGCTTAGTAGTTCAAGTTTTCCAGCTCCTTTGCAGCCTGATAAACCCATATGTTAGTTGGATTGGCTGGTCCTTAATGTGAATGTTGGCTTGAATGATTAGCTTGATAAAACCAGTAGTATATTGACTTGTTTGTTTGAATCCTAATAAGCCCAACTGTGTTGTCTTGGTTGAGTTTGTTGTATCCTTGGCTATGTGTGAGCCTGCTAGTGTTCCTTATTCCTTGTGGGAGTCATGCCCGACTCAAGGGTGGCAGTGATGCTGAGAGATTGATGAGCCACACTAGCCTATAGTTGGGTGGAACGTTGCAGTGATGTAGATGGTTGCGGAACAAAATTCTTTCAAAGATAAGTATCTCTTTGTTAATATCTACATTTTTAATTACTTAATGAAATATGATGAACATGCCTAATGTGTTGAATTGATGAATTTCTTCTGTTGTATAATTGCAATTGTATCCATCTGTGTATGTTTTCTTTCAATGATTTTTTTATGGGGCTTAGATGGCCGGATTGGTGATGGCCTAAATGATCAAATCTTCCCAAGACTTCTACTAACAGGTCGGATTGCTTTCCGCAACTTGCACGATGCAGGATGTGGGATGCGGAAACTTCCTTCGGTAAATTCTATTCCCCGCAGATTTTCCTTCCACAACTCTCCTTTCTGCATGCAGGATGTGGGATCTGGCTTCATGATCTCTATTTACGCAACTAATTATTTCTGTAATGGTCTATTCCGCATGCGGGATGCCGCATTATGGGATGCGGAATGCAGAATGCATAATGTGGGATGTAGAATGCGGGACCACAATTTCCATATTTCCCCGATTCTGCAGACTCAAGATTTTCACACCATTCATTTTTGCGGTCGATTCTCAACCATTGATCTGATCCCAGATGCAGAACAGATTGTCACCGTCGATTTCAGTTGCGATTTTCTCTGTCGTTCGATCTCCTCTGGGATTTTTCTTCGTAGATCATCGAATTGAGCACTGATAGAACCAATTTCTCTGCTATTGGGAAGTTAGATAATTTACACAGAGTTGAATAGATTGAACTTTGAGCTAGATGCTCCTGCAATAATTAGAGCGAGCGGTTATGGTCGCATTCTCTCTCTGGTGGAAGGGAGGGGACATGACAGTGTGGTATTAGAATTGCGGGTTGCAGCATTGGGCCTTGATGTGCCAAGATGAACAGTTAACAGAGTTGTTGGTAAATGGTTTTTACTTCTAATTTTATTATGCGGCTAACAATTTTGTTTATTAACACATTTTGTAGAATTATAGTCACCCTCAAAGGGCAGCATTCTAGATAGTGCAGTTTGGTAAAGTTGGTTTGGCTGAGCCATGAGAACCGACATGTATGATGATGGATATAACCCCAATGATTACGTGGAAGATGTTATGGGGGGGAATGTCCAAATTGGAAATGCTGAGACTGAGTCTAATGTGAGGAGGTTTCAAGATACTCCCCCATATTTTGCATCCACCATGAGAAGCCTAATGGTGGAGATGAAAAGTAACATGGTAGATAATGAAATATTGGTTAAGGCTCTGGAAGAGTGAAATCAGCTGAATATAGCCATGCTGCAAAGTTTGACAGACATTCAGAGGTAGATGAACTCTAGGGACCGGATAGTGAGACCAGAAGGAAGTAAGAGCACTGCTAGAGGAAGAAAGAGATTTCCTAGTGGGTCATCTGACTCTAAAGGATCCACGGATGGTCCAAGTTCTTCTTCTCACTAGAATAAGAGAAAGAGGTGCTACCAGAACCATTCATGTGATGAATTTAATAAGGCAAAGCCTCCTACCTTCAATGGTGAGATAAAGGATGGTTAAGAAGTTGAAGCTTGGCTTATTGGGATGAGGAAATATTTCCAAGTCCAAGACTATTCAGGAAATATGAAGGATAGAGTATCCATCTTCAATTTGATTGGAAGGGAATCCATATGGTGGGAGGACTTTAGGAAAGTGAAAAATATTAATGAAAGGAATATTGTGTGGAAACAGTTCCAGAAGTATTTCAAGTAGAAGTACATCTCTAACAGGTACTATGATGATAAGATCAAAGAGTTCCATGAGATGAGATTGGGACAGCAGACCATGGAAGAGTATGCAAATAATTTCTTGGAACTATTGAGGTATGTCAGGTACATCAAATATGAGAATGTGAAAATCCAGCGTTTCTTGGGTGGATTTCCTCAGTCTTACAAAGACAGAATTGAGTTCTATGAACCTAGAACTATGGAAGAAGCGATAAGGAAAGCTAATTATTGCTATGGGCAAAGGAAAGGAAAACTTGATTATCATAAGACATGGAAGGACAAGAAGAATGAGAAGTATGACCAAAGAAAAAAAGGTTTCAAACCTTCTAACTTCAGGAATCACTAGAAGCAGCCAACTAGAGTGGTGGAGAAGAGCCAAGAGATCCACAACAGAACGTATCACCACTCCAATGTTGGAAATGTGGAGGACCCCACATACGCAGGAATTGTCCACTTAAGAATGAGAATGAAAGGCCATCTTAAAACATTCAAGAGTAAGAAACAATGGGTCAAGTAGAAAGGGTCATCCCTAGAATCTATGCAACATTAGAGGACTGCCAGGAAGATCTCCAGTCAACTGTGGTTGAAGTTGCAGGTAAGATTGTTGAGCAATCTATTTCTATTTTGATTGACCCTAGTTCTACTCACTGTTACATTGCTCCTATAGTAGTGGAGATTGGTGCTTTTAAGAAAATAAAGCATAGAAAATCATGGTTAGTTCAGCTAGCCACTAGAACTTAGAGAAAGGTTAGTGAAGTGGTAGAGAAATTCCCATTGGTGATGAATGGATTGGCCACTTGTGTAGATTTGAATGTTCTACCACTTGCTTCCTATGATGTTCTCATTGGAATTGATTGGTTAGAAGCTCACAGGGTAAAGCTCGACTGCTATAATAAGACTTTTGAATGCATGGATGAAGAAGGGAACCCAATAGTTGTAAGAGGCATTCCAAAGGTGATTTCTCTAAGGCATATTTCAGCAATGAAGTTGAAGAAGTTTTGTAGGAAGGGTTGCAGAGTATATTGAGCTCATGTTTTGGAAGTAGCAGAGAATGAAACTATTATGTTGGAGGACTATCCTATATTGCAAGAATTCAGGGATGTTTTTCTTGATGAGATTCCAGGGCTTCCTCCAGAGAGGGACATTGATTTCACAATTGAACTTGTGCCAGGAGCAGCACTAGTGTCCAATACACCCTACAGAATGAGTGCACCAGAAATTCTAGAGCTGAAGATGCAGTTGCAAGAGTTATTGGAGAAGAATTATATTAGGCCAAATGTGTCTCCTTGGGGAGCACCAATTATGTTTGTGAAGAAGAAAGATGGTACACTCAGACTGTGTATTGACTATAGACAACTGAACAAATCCACTGTGAAGAATAAATATCCTTTTCCTAGAATTGATGACCTCTTTGATCAAATGAGAGGAGCAAAGGTATTTTCGAAGATTGAATTGAGGTCTGGTTACCATCAGGTGAGAATCAAGGATGAAAACATTCATAAGAGAGCCTTCAGAACAAGGTATGGACATTATGAGTTTGTAGTGGTACCATTTGGTTTCACAAATGCACCAGCTAAATTTATGTTCCTTATGAATAGTGTCTTCAGTAGGTATTTGGACAAGTTTATTCTTATTTTCCTTGATGACATTCTTATTTATTCTAAGAATGAGGAAGAGCATGAAGAGCATCTAAGATTGACATTACAATTGCTCAGGGAGCATCAGTTGTATGCAAATTTGAGCAAGTGTGACTTCTATAAAGATAGAATTTAGTATTTGGGTCACATTGTCTCATAAGAGGGCATATCTGTGGACTGTGACAAGATTGAAGACATTGTGAATTGGCCTACTCCAAGAAATGTGATAGATGTAAGATCTTTTATGGAACTTGCAGAATACTACAAGAGATTCATTGAAGGATTCTCCAACGTTGCACATGCCATCGCTTCTTTGCAAAGTAAGGGGATAAAGTTTAAATGGACATCAAGGTGTGAAGAAAGCTTCCAGCAATTGAAGAATATTCTCACAAGTGCACCAGTCTTGAAAGTTCCCTACCCAAAGAAAGATTTTGTGGTGTGCACTAATGCATGCGGTCAAGGACTTGGAGGAGTTCTTATGGAATACAAACACATAATATGTTATCAGTCGATAACGTTGAAGTAGCATGAGAAGAACTATGCCACTCATGACCTAGAACTTGCAGCAATATGCTCTCAAGATGTGGAGGCATTACTTGATGGGAAGAATATTTGAGCTAAGGATAGATCATTGTGGTCTGAAGTATTTGTTTGATCAGCCTACTCTAAATTCTAGGAAAGCTAGATGGCTGGAGTTTTTATGTGAGTTTGATTTTGAAATCAAGCACATAAAAGGAAAAGAGAATAAGATAGATGATGCACTTAGCAGGAAGGTGCAAGAAATGCATGTGACATCTCTTAGTATTTTCCAGTCAGATTTGAGACAGCAGATTGTTAATCATGCTGCTGAAGATGAATTGTATGCGCAGGTCAAGGACATGTTGTAGCAGCAAAGCCTTGAAAAGAAGTATGAGGGATATAAATTAGAAGAAGATGGACACCTTACTTATAAGAACAAAATTTATAATCCAAGTGTAGTATATTTGAGGAGTGTTTTTATGGATGAGATCCATTAAGCTCCACATTCTGGTCACCCACAATATCAAAAGACAATTTCTACAGCTAGAAAACAGTAGTTTTTTCCAGGAATTAAAAAGGACATGGCTGAATATATTTCAAGGTGCATGAAATGTCAGCAGGTGAAGGTTGAGCATCAACACCCAATGGGTTTGTTGCAACCCTTTCCAGTTCCAGAATGGAAATGGGAAGTTATTTCCATGGATTTTATTACAAGATTGCCAATGACTTGGAGACAACATGATTCCATCATGGTTGTGGTGGACAAGTTGACAAAGGAAACACATTTTATATCAGTTAAGTCTACGCATAACACTGATGACATTGCAAAGATATTCATGAAGGAGATTTTCAAATTGCATGGATTGCCTAAGGAAATATTCTCTGATAGAGATGTCAAGTTCACTTCCAATTTTCGGAAAGGAATTGTTTGCAGATTTGCGTACAAAGTTGAATTTCAGCACTGCCTACCATCCTCATACTGATGGGAAGAAAGAGAGAGTTAACCAAGTGCTTGAAGACATTCTTTGCATGTATCTGATGAAAAAACCAATCAAGTGGGAAGATTATTTACACTTGGTAGAGTTTGCTTATAAAAATGGACAACAAGCATCCTTGGGGATGTGTCCATATGAAGCTTTGTATGGCCGGAGGTGTAGGACACCAGTGACTTGGGATAATCCAGTGAACAGGGTTGTGCTTGGTCCAGAATTGCTTAAGGAGAGGGAGCAGGAGGTTGTAAAGATCAGGAAGGATCTGAAAGCAACCCAGGACAGACAGAAAAGATATGCAGATAAGCATAGGGTGAATAAAGAGTTCACTGTTGGGGATCATGTTTACCTCAGAGTGAGGGAAAAGAAGAGTTCTTTAAATCTTAGAAGTTGTGCCAAGTTGTCACCTAGACATTGTGGGTCGTTTGGAGTGCTTAAAAGAATAGGTCTACTTGCATATAGACTTGCATTGCCTGCTAGCACTAGGGCTCATAATGTTTTTCATGTTTCTTTGCTTAAACGATAGGTAAATGATCCTAACCATGTGATAAATTGGGATGTCATTCAGGTGGAATCCGAGGGAGAATTCCAAATCGAGCCAATGTGCATCCTCGACAGGAAGGTCACAATGCTCCAGAACCGAGCCATAGGGTAGGTAAAGGTACAATGGGAGCACTATAGTCCTGAAGAGGCTACATGGGAGCTGGAGGGATCCATTTGATTGGAACATCCATTTTTGTTCAATTCTGGAGAGCACTGAGGGCGATACCAGCATAGCATTTTTTGTTCAATTTTGTAAAGCACTGAGGACAGTGCTGTTGAAGGGGGAGGGGAATGTAACACCCCGATTTTGATCTCGTTTGCATTAAATATATATGATGTAAATATTATATGGAATAATGGCAAGGAGCTCAAGGAAAAGAACCTGTCATTGATTGATGTTTTGTGTATAGGTGATCAAGGTTGATGCCTACAGTTTATGGTGCTAATTCAAGAACAATACATAATTTTGGACATCATATAAGTATGCAATTTAATTAAAAAATCCCACAACCAGCTATGTCAATGCAACAAATAATGAGATGGGGGCATGATTTCCCAAGGATAAGGCGGGGGGGGGGGGGGGGGATGTTTAACCTTGAGCCATTTTTTGGAAAATCCATGTGTCAAAAGGAAATACCCAAAAATGTATGTCCATTCCCCTCATGTGCTCATGTTTTCATCTGCCCTCACCTTTGGGGAGCGGCAGGATGTTTTGATCATCCATCCTTCATGTTTTCAATTTGTTTTCCTCGTTGTGCATACCCAATCCATCATATGGATCTCACCAAAATGTCGTGACCCATTGTGATCATTTTCTATTCCATTATGTTCATGCGCATCATGCGTTCGTTTTTGGCTGGAATAATCATGTTTTGTTCGGGCTTGTTCGCCTGTTGTTACCATCATCAGTGTTGTTCTAAAATGGTCTCCTCTGTCACAGAGTGAGTGGAAGCCTGTTTTGCTGTGTTGACATTGTGGTTTGTTGTGTGTGCATGTTTTTTCCTTGGTCTGAACTGGTTTGGAGTGGAATTGGATCTGAACTAGCTCGATAAACCTAGTGTAGGAAGGAACCTCACAAATAGATCTAGAGGGGTTGGTTTTCTTCTTTTCACACCTTGAAAAACACTGGAATGGAAGGCATAGCCTAAGGTACTGTGTATCAGAGAAGGGGATTCTTCCTTGTGTTGGGTGTGTAGATGTTTTAGGAGCCAAGCCTGATCTAGTGCAGGTGTCCATAGCTTGGTGGTTGAGCTCACTAGCTTAGTAATTCAATTTTTACAGCTCCTTTGAGCCTGATAAACCCATTTGTTAGTTGGCTTGGCTGGTCCTTAATGTGAATGTTGGCTTGGATGATTAGCTTGGTAAACCCAATAGTATATTGACTTGTTTGTTTGCAACCTGATAAGCCCAACTCTGTTGGCTTGGCTGAGTTTTGTTGTATCCTTGGCTATCTGTGAGCCTACTAGTGTTCATTATTCCTTGTGGGAATCATTCCCGGCTTGGGGGTGGCAGTGTTGCTTATAGATTGATGAGCGCACTAGCCTATGGTTGGGTGGAACGTTGCAACAACGTAGATGGTTGAGGAACACAATTCTTTCAAAGATAAGTATCTCTGTGTTAATCTCTGCATTTGTAATTGCTTAAAGAAATATGATGAACATGCCTAATGTGTTGAATTGATGAATTGTTTTTGTTGTATAATTGCAATTGTATGCATCTTTGTATGTTTTCTTTCAATGCTCTTTTTTATGGGGCTTAGATGGCCAGATTGGTGATGGCCTGAATGATCAAATGTGCCTAAAACTTCTGTTAACAGGTCATATTTATTTCTGCAACTTACGGGATGCGGGATGTGGGATGCAGAAAAGTCCTTTGGTAAATTTTGTTCCACATAGATTTTACTTCCGCAACTCTCATTTCCACATGTGGGATGAAGGATGCCGGAATGCGGGATGTGGGATGCGACTTCATGATCTCTATTTCCGCAACTAATTATTTCCAAAAAGGTCTATTCCACATGCGGGATATGAAATGCAGGATGCGAGATGCGGTACCGCAATCTCCATATTTCCCTAATTCCGCAGACTCAAGCTTTATGCACTGTTGATTTTTGCAGGTCGATTCTGAGCCATTGATCTAATCCCAGATGTAGAATAGATTATGACCGTCGATTTCCATCACGATTTTCTTTGTTGTTTGATCTCCTCTGATATTTTTCTTCGTAGGTTATCGGATTGAGCACTGACAGAACCAATTTCTCTTCTATTGGGAAGTTAGAGAATTTACACATAGTTGAATAGATTGAGCTTCGAGCTCGATGCTCCTGCAACAATTAGAGCGCGCAGTTGTGGTTGCGTTCTCTCTCTGGTGGACAGGAGCGAACGTGAAAAATCTAGCCATGTTTTTGTTTTTTCTTTCTTTTCCAAATCTATGATGGTTTTTTGTGCCTTTTTGGCATTGGCAGTGTACAATATCACATCCCTGTACAATAATTCACTAGTCTACCTTTGTAAATCAAACAAATTCAAAGGGTTGGTGTATTTTACAGGAACTTTGACCTATGTCCCTTTCTAATCACCTAATGATCATGTTCCTGATTTTATGGGATCCAAAAGAGCCAAATTGAGGGTTTTTGTATCAAAATCAAAAGTTGGAAATAATATAGTTTGTTATCTCTTCAATAATATGAGTTTTCAAAAGATATGATTAATTTAATCTCTCATCTAATTTATCAACATCAATGGACAGAGGTGTAGGTTAATTAGATTGGATAGTATCCATATCTATTGAATATTAAATATGCTCTTGTTGGCTTCTTTATTCCACTTTTATTAACAATCTTTCATCTAGTAGAACTTGTTTGTCCTACTCCTAAGATTCCATGTTCGAAGTCTTATCTAGGGATCCCTTTGATTTATAAACATACTCAATATTTGTTGCCTTTCCTATGCTTTGAAATCACATGGTGGGGGCCATAGACCCAAGCTTCCGCTTTCTTGGAATCTAGCCGAGCCCTTATGTTTTCATCAATTGATTGAGATTCTATATCAAGGATTACCTAATACATCTACAAGGTGAATATCAAAATGACTGAAGCCGGGCCTAGTTTGAGATCAAATAAGGTACACCAAGTGTGATTGATATCTAAAACATTTGGTAGCATGGAAATATAGAAATGTTTTATGCTTTGAATATGGTAGGAATTGGAAATAGTAAAACTTAGGGTATACACCATCCTCCCTAGATAATAAAAGCGATGGAAAACCTAGGTTGGTATCTTCAACCTACTCATAATTATCATCCCCCGCTACTTGATACATAATAGAAAGGGTTCGTTTAATAGGCTCAATGAACATGGAGGGCTTGTAGGGAAATGGTTCTATTGGAAGGGGGTTTCCTTGAGGTAGAAATTTTATGAGCATATGATCTTTTCCTCTTGTGTGCGGTTGTGGTATCGTATAGGAAGTAAATTACTAGTGAAAGGAAGAAGTTCCTAAAACAATGGGAATTGGATCATCTAGCAATGGATTCTTTGGATATCAAGGCCATGATATTGGCCCCATTTGCTTCCAATACCACTTTGTTCTAAACTTCATAATTGGATGAGCACCAAGTTACTACTTCTAGAAAATGAAAGGTTTGAGTCTTTGGATATCAAGGACATGATATTGGCTCCATTTGCTTCCAATACCACTTTGTTCTAGACTTCATAATTGGATGAGCACCAAGTTACTACTTCTGCAAAATGAAAGGTTTGAGGGATGACCATGTAAACAAGGTTCAATTTCCACTGCTGGAAATGATCTTTCTAGTCATGAAGATAACTTGAGAATCATTTATCATAAGACACTTTCAAACACTTGGCCATCATGGTCAACTACAGGCTTCTCAATATGGTTAGATTTTTGGGTCGTTTCGGTGGTTTAGTTTTAATGGGGGTGGTAATTTTGGAACGAAATAGTGACGAGGACACATATAATACGAGAATAGAAGTTAATGATTCACATTGTTTAAGCTGGTGTTTTATTAATATCATTTTTATTTATATATTTACTATTGTCTTATATAAATTTATTATTTATATAATTATATATACTTAAGTAAAATTAGAGTTATGTAAGTTCTATTTTGACATTTAAAAAATGATTTTTGATTATTTGAAAACGAAAAAAAATAATTCTTGATTTTGATAAATTAATAAAGTTTTTTTTAATTATAATTTAGAAAGGAAATTTACATATTGATAAATTTAATTTTTTATTAAAGTTTTTCTTAAATTTATTTTTTATTAAACTTTTTGATATTTTTTTTTATTAAACATTTTCTTAAATTTTATAGTTTTATTAATGGAAGAAAACTAAATAATATTATGAATATTATATTTTATTAATCTATAATAATTTTAACTATAACATTCTGGATTTAATTTAATATTTTAATAAGATAAATTTGATTTATTAAGTATTGAAAAGAAAATGTTTTTAGAATTTTTTTTGGTGTATCAAGATATTTTGGATCTTCTTCATAATGATATATTATATTGTTATTCTATAGGATATTTAGTGATATATTGTAGGATATTCAATGATAGATTGAGATAGACAAATATTGTAAATTAAAAATAATCGAATAAAAACATTAATCTATTATATTTTAATTTTCAAAATATTATATAAGAAAAATATAATAATTTATCAAAAATATTTATAACTTGCTCTCAAAACCAAGGGTATCTATCCAATAAGGAGTTCATCCCCAACCAAACTTAAAGACTTCACCCCATTGTTGAACTTTGTTATTTTGACTATGGTAGGGAAAATAGTCTTGTTTATAACATGATAGTGATAGGCCTTTAAAACTCTTAAGCCCCAAATGTTAGTTTGGCTTCTAATATCATGCAATGTAAATTTATTTTCCTTGTACCAATACTTCTAAAACTCCATTTGCACATTTACATCAACAATACCAACATAATATTTCCAATAGTATCCCAAAATAATATCTACAACATTCATATCTATAACATAAAACATTGAATTCAACAATATAACAAGTACTTTGGTTCCATTCATAGATAAAAGGAAAGGTTGGTGGCTAAAGGATTTTGATGAAAATGTGTCATATTAAAGAAATTTTTTCATCTTTATCTATGAAGAATACGATTAGATGAATGTTATCTATAGACTCCCATTTTAACTTAGTCAAGTAAAGCAATAAGAATACCTACAAATAATAAAAACTCCACATATTCCCTAAATTATAAGTGTGTAATGAATTCTTAATAATGGGTGATGGTGACAAGAACAAGACGATAACTGCCAAGTGAACCCTTCAATTTCATTCATTTATAGAGTGGGCTGTAAATTATTACTACATAATACAAATCAAGTCTATTCTTAGAAGAGTTGGAGATAACCTCTTCTACAATAAATTATCCTCAAATCAATATATAAGAAGCTCATAAAAAATAAGACAAACTTACCCAAAGAGTTGATGCATTGTTGTCCTTGAAATTAGAAACCCACTAAGAAACCCATGATATTCAAAAACCCAATATACATGTGGCTCTTTTAAAGTTGTTTTCAATATATATTTGAGGACGTGTGTTCTAAATATAAGTTCTCAAATATATTCCCCAATATTTGAGGATCATAGATTCATGTGGCTCTTTTGAAGTTTTTTTGAACATATATTCCCCAATATCCATGTAGCTCTTTTGAAGTTGTTATGAACATATATTTGAGGACTTAAATTCGAAACATAAGTCCTCAAATATATTCCCCAATATGGGGGATCATAGATCCCCAATATTTGAGGACTTATGTTATGAACATATACTATTGTGCTAGTAGATTCTATCCATAAGAACATAGGTAGATCTTGATCAAGGATCATTTTCTTCATAGCTTCTACGATGAACATTTTCTTTCTTTCTGCAACCCCATTTTTGTTGAGGGTTGTAGGGGACTGTCAACTTCCTCTTTATCCTTGCTTCCTTGTAGAAATCATTGAAGCCCTTGGAGATGAACACTCATCCATTATCTAATCTCAAAATATTGATATTATTTCGTGTCAGGTTTTCTACCAAAGCCCTTAACTCTTAGAATCTATTGAAGACTTTATCTTTGGTATTCATGAAATAGATCTTTGTTTTTTGAGAGAAGTCATCAATGAATGTTACATAGTATAAAAATCCACCCAATGATGATACTGACATTAGTATAGAAACATCTGATGCACCAAATCCAAGACCCCCTTGGATATACTATCACTATTTAGAAAGTAACCCTTGGAATTCATGCCATGTGCTCAACTTATTCATACACGATCATGTTCTATTTGAAGTTATGGAAGACATGTAACCATTTTACTCAATGTTGTAAAACCCCCATATCTCACATAAACTGATACTATCATTGTGAATGCTTGATCCAAATGTCCTATCACTCTATATAGTCCTCCCTCTTGAAAATCAGTCAATCCTACTAATTCTATGTTTGAACCCTTTGGCCATACAATAACTTAACCATCCACAAATAAAAATATATAAACTTTATGTTCTAAATATGAGATACATAGTAGGTTCTTCTTCAGTCCTGGTACAAGTAATACATCTTTCATATGTAGAGAATATCTATAATTTATCTAGACTGATGATGCCCCAACTCCTTTCACTACATACTTGATATTTTCTCCAAGTTCTACTTGTAATGATGAGTTATTTCCTGCCAAGTATGTTAGAGTGTTTGTAACTTGTTAAGTTCCTAGAGGAAACACTGTCTACCAACTAGGTATCATTATTGTTTGTTATAGTTCCTATAAAATATGGGATATGATAATACTTGTCATGAAGTTTTGTCTTCTTTTGCGGTATATCAGGAAAGGTTGTTGATGTATGTTGGATTTACTTTATTTTCTTCTGTCATGTCCCAAATTTTGAATTGGGTCACAATGGACTAATCACATTTTCCATATTCACGAGAGTTTTTCAAATTGATGCTAAGGGTCAAATAATTTCTGAGGAAAATTACTAGTTTCCTAGGTTGGGGGTGGAAGCTTTGGGATTTGGAATAAGGGGGACAATAAATGATGTTTGTACATTAGAATGTCATAGATATTTAATAAAGGATCTAAGTAAATAAATACAAGGGAAAATCAAAGTGGCAATTGATCAGAAAGACACATGGAGGATGTGGGATCCACACAAGCTAGATTTTCTATGCCATATGGCATTCTCCTCTTGTCATTTCGAATCCATAAGAATACCAAGGGTCTTGGGATGATTTGTAAGGTCAATATACTTGGAATGAATCAATTAAGGTCGAATTGGAGTGGAAGAGTAACTCCCATGGAAGAGGAAGAGGCATTTTGGAGCTAGTGAGACACTTGGACTAGATTCCCTAACTCTATTATAACAATGATGAAGATGCTATGACACCTATGACACAAATTAGATCTCAAGGCTGAAATCTGAAATATATGACATGTCAGGGATAAAACTAGCTCCAAGAGGGCGCTCAAGGGAGTTAGGGAAGCTAAGATGCTTCCACGTGTGATTTGGTGGAAGTGGGAGACTAGTAATTGTTGTACAAGTGGAATTCTTTGGAATCTCTTCCCAACTTGAGTTGGAATGCAACTCTTGGAAGGAATTAAACCCATAGAGAGCTGAGAAACTTTATAAATGTCAAGAACAAATAATGAAGGAATATGTTTATCATTTGAGAAATTTGCATTTGTGAATTGAGAGAGCTAGTGGATGACTAGTTTCTTGCCTTAGCCAATTTTGAGGGTGAAAGATTCTCATCCAAGTTGGTGTTTGGAGATTCCACTTAGGTATTTAATGTATATTTAATGGATTATCTATTTGCAGGTGTAATCTACATGGAAGCTCATGGTTCCTTCTAGTGCAACACTTTCTCTCAACCATTTCTAGTTTTTATTGCATATTCTTTCTCATGGAAGGATTGCGCTTTGGGTGAGCTATTGTACTATTTGGGAGATATTCTACTAATAAATTTATTATTGTAATAAGTTTAATATGATATATTCTTAATTATCATAAATTCTTAGTTTTAAATATCAAAGGGTTGTATGTAAAAGTGAATATTAATGAGCAAACAATGACCATTTCCCCACTATATTGATGTATGCCATGGTAATGTTGATTCTTTCGAATGGAAGAATGTCTCTCTGATATATTTATGATGAATGGAATGTAATGTATTATTATTAAAAGTTTAATATTCATAACTTAAGAATTTTAGGTCATTTTACTAAGTTTAATTTCATTTGGAGAAGATTTGGTGCCATTTCCCCAAGGGTTGAATTAGTGATTGTGTAGCTGTTTGGGAGAGGGTCATAACAGCCTGGATAAACTGAATAATGATGCATATGATACCTTACAAATGTAACTTAAAAATAATATACCTTTTTTCATAAATTCAATTGGGTTTTGGAGCATTTGAGTAGCCATTTCCAGCATTTACCTAGGGGGAATTGGAACCCCAATTTGCTAGTAAAGGCTCCTACTTTGGAAATAATATTAAACAAGTTTGTAGAAGTAATTGGAGAGTAATAAATCATCCCTGAGCATACTATTCAGGTATTAATATCATTCATACACCTTCTCATAATATTTGGGAGCATTTGGGTCAATTTGGAGACCTAGACATCAAAACTAGACAAAGGTCGAAATAGGAAAAAAAGTGAAAATTGGTCATTATAATAAAATTTCAAAAATGGGACATTACAAGTGGTATCAGAGAATGGTATTGGAACCTGTTCATTAATACCATACATTGAATAAAAATCTTCATACATGTCTTGGCTTCATAATAGAACCACAATTCCCACTTTCCTTTCTCCTCGACCAACAATTATAGAAATTACAACCATAGATAATGGAGCATGTCTCTAGGAGTATCGAAGTTTGAGAGGGGATATTCATGAGTGGTATTGTTTCCCAGAATATATTTTCATTATGTATTTAGGGATAAGAAGGAAAATATAAATTCATTAAGGGACAATTAGCAATCCACAAGTTTAGAGGAGCATGAAATGAGAGATAATCAGCCTATTTGTGAAAAGAGCCTAGATACACCATTAAAGGAAGAAATAAAGAACCATGAAGTGGAGCATCAATTGTCTCATGGTGATTGCAGAGAAGAACATAAAGAGGAAGGTGAATACAATAACACAATCCTTACTAATGGGGGTTGTTCCAATAAAAGATAATCTATTGATGGATACTTGAACTATGAAGGAGAACCTACTGATGGGTGCTCACAAATCTATGTTGGTGACATAGATATCAGATTTGAAAATTTTGTTGCAAGCCTAATTTCTCATAAGCATAAGTATGAATACCTTGTGACAGATAATGAAGAACAAATATCAACTTCCCCATCACCACTTGAGCTTCAAGAAGTTGATCAAATCATTAAGAAACAAGAAGAGGAGGTTCACTCCCATGAACCATACTTCATTGAAGGGTCTTTGAAGATGAGTGAAATATATATCCATGAGACCCTTATGATACTCAATGACACTAAATCATTGGTATCAAATTCTTGTTGTAAAAATTCTTCATTGGAGGAGCCATCCTTCCTTGAAGAAATGGATAAGATTCAAAGAGCAATGTGCAAAATTGAAGGTAATTTCATGTCTTTTCTTTTTTATAGAAATAATTTGGTTGAGCTTAATGAATGTTTACATGAAGAATAATTTAATAATAATGAGGATATTCATAATCTCATTCAAAATGAGCAACTTCTTGAGAGGTTGCAAGATATGTGTTCTTCCTCCTATGTTTCATATTGCCATATGGTAGATTGCTAGGAGAATTCTCATGACATGAGGGATCATGAGAAACATGGAAAATTGTAGGTTCTTGATTTGTTTGAATATGAGCTTGCTGAGAACCAATCACTAGTTGTGGTGGAAGAGGAACTTGAGTTTCCTCTTGAAGATGGGTGCACACTTTTTGAAGAAGTGCATGATTCCACTACCTTGGAACCAAACCATGAGGAAATTTTTTCATTTTTAAGGGAGGTGCATACTCCTACCCCTATAAATCCTTCACATGATGACAATTTTGCACTTTTTGATCATCTGGGTGAGTTGGATTTTTCTCCTACATCCTACACTTCCAAATTTTGTAGCATTCATCCTAATGAAGTATGGGTGAAAGGTTTCTTTTTTATGGTGCCACATGAGGAGTATGGAACTCCTAGATTTACCTTTTATGATGACATGGTTGGAGAAAATTATTCAGACTTGTAGTAGCATCCTTTGTTACTTTATGATGTTTCACATATACATGGATGCACCTATGATATGAATTTGAGTCACTTGAAGACTCATGGTTTTTCTTGCTCAACGCTTGGCTCATTTGATGTTGGAGGAACTTCATCCAACACTGGGGTGAATAGATTTATGATTGGAGAAAATTTTTGTTTCGAGACACATACTTTGTTATATGTATATGATTCTCTCATTCATGGATGTATGGGAGAGACTTCTTTGAGTCATTTGAAGTCTCCTTGTTTTTTTTGCTCATTATTTGGTTCATATTTTAACGGATATTCTTCATTCACTTCTTGGATGAAATAATACATGGCTGAATATTTTGATGCATATCACATCATTTTGGAGAATAATTATAGGACATGGGATCCTCACCTATGTCATTGGAGCATATTTTATTGGTCACTTGAAGCTTGTATGCACTTGGAAAATGGTGGTCTACTTACTTGGAGGTATAAGAACTTTCATGATTTTTTGATGAAGCACCTCCTTGATGTACATTTTTATTATGTTTTTATGTACTTTGATGATATATATTATGTACTCATGAATTTTGGAAGAATACATACAAGAAAATTGGATCCCAGAATTCTCTTTCCTAATGGTATGGGTTGGAGAGCACTCTTAATTGTTGGAGTGCAATACAAGCAATGGGACCCTGGGATAGTTTTTAGTCCCATTGATTTCAATTTTGGGGGGAAACAAATAGTATGGGAGATGGATTCCCCACTTAATAAAGTCATTTTAATCATATTAGTGCAGCAAAGAGCATGGTGGTTCCTCTCTAAAATATTCATGGAATCTCAAAGACTCAAAGTTGGGCAACGCAGTGGCAACTTCAAAGAATCATACAGAAAATAGGTTCTTCAACACCCATGTTTGAAATTGCTTCAAGACAAGAAATATTGAGAAGATAGGACTTTTCATGTCCCAAATTTTTCATTCGTTCACAATGGACTAATCACATTTTCCATATTCATGAGATTTTTTCAAATTGATGCTAAGGGTCAAATAATTGCCAAGGAGGAAAATTACTAGTTTCCTAGGTTGGGGTTGGAAGATTTGGTATTTGGAATAAGGGGGGAAAGAAATTAGGTTTGAAAATTAGAATTGAATAAATATTTAATAAAGGATTGAAATAAATAAATACAAGGGAAAATCAAAGTGGCAATTGATAATGAAGACACATGGAGGATGTGGGACCCACAGAAGCTAGATTTTCTATGCCACATGGCATTCTCCTCTTGTCATTTCGAATCCATAAGAAGCCCAATGGTATTGGGATGAGTTGGAAGGTCAATATACTTGGCATGAATTAATTATGATTGAATTGGAGTGGAAGAGTAACTCCCATGGAAGAGGAAGAGACATTTTGGAGCTAGTGAGACACTTGGACTAGATTCCCTAGCTCTATGACAACAATGATGAAGATGCTATGACACCTATGACACAAATCAGATATAAAGGCTGAAATCTGACATATATGACATTTCATGGATAAAATTATCCCCAAGAGGGCGCTCAATGGATTTAGTGCAGCTAATATGCTTCCACATGTGATTTGGTGGAAGTGGGAAACTAGGAATTGTTGTACAAGTGGCATTCTTTGGAATATCTTCCCAACTTGAGTTGGAATGCATCTCTTGGAAGGAATTAGACCCATATAGAGCTGGGAAACTTTATAAATTTCAAGAACAAATAATGAAGGAAGATTTTGATCATTTGAGAAATTTGCATTTGTGAATTGAGAGAGCTAGTGGATGACTAGTTTCTTGGCTTAGCCAATTTCGAGGGTGACATATTCTCAACCAAGTTGGTGTTTGGAGAGGCCACTTAGGTATTTCAGTGAGATTTAATGGAGTTTTTATTTGCAGGTGTAAGCTAAAGGGAAGCATGTGGTTCCTTCTAGTGCATCACTTTCTCTCAACCATTTCCAGTTTTTATTGCATATTCTTTCTCATGTAGGGATTGCGCTTTGGGTGAGCTATTGTACTATTTGGCAGCGCTTCTCTTGATACATTTCTAATTATAGTAAGTGTAATATTATATGTTCTTCATTCTCATAAATTATCAGGTCTAAATATAAAATGGTTGTATGTAAAAGTTACTATTAATGAACAAACAATGACCATTTCCCACTATATTGATGTATGCCATGATAATGCTGATTATTTAGAATGGAAGAATGTATCTCTGATATATTTATGATGAATATACTGTAATTAATGTTTATTACAAGTTTCATGTTCAACACTTAAGCATTTTATGTCATTTTACTTAGTTTAATTGCATTTGGAGAAGATTTGGTGCCATTTCCCCAAGGGTCGAATTGGTGACTTTGTAGCTGTTTGGGAGAGGGACATAAAAGAATGTATAAATCAATAATATTATGCATATGATACATTAAAAATGTCCCTTAAAAATCCTCTTCCTCTTTTCAGAAATTCAAGTGGGTTTGGGAACATCTGAGAAGCCATTTCTAGCATTTACCCAGGGGTAATTGGAACCCCAATTTGCTAGTAAAGACCCCTACTTTGGCCAGAATATTAAAAAAGTTTGCAAAAGTATTTGGAGGGTAATAAATCATCCCTGAACATCATATTTAACTCTTAATATAATTCATACAACTTCTCAGAATATTTGGGATATTTTGGGTTAATTTGGAGACCTAGACATCAAAACTAGTGAACGGTTGAAATAAGAAAAAAAGTGAAAATTGGTCATTATAATACAATTTTGAAAACGGGACATTACATATTCTGAGGGCACTCAAAGGCATAGTGACAAATGTTTGGACAATTGAAACATTTGACTTAAATGGTAAGGTCCTTCTTTTGAACTGATTCTTGCTTTCCTTCATTCAACAAATTGTTCTTGGACAATATTCTAAAAATGGAACCGGAAACCATCTTGACAAAATTTGAAAATCTAATCCAAAAATGTTAGACCCAAAATTGAGGTCAAATTTGAAATTTGTTAAAATTGAAATTTGACTCCATGGATAAATTCTCCTTCCTTTTGCGACCTCCAAAATACTAATATCAGGCCAAATTTTAGGTTGGAAGTGTCCACACTCAGGGTAAAAGGATGGTAGATGGTTGTCTTTCACAACTCCTATGATACCACGTTGAATTTTTAATCCAATTTTTCAATTATTTGACATTTATTTCATAATGATTTTTCAAGCATTTATTTCATCCCAAAATTTCATTAAATAATTGCACAATGAAAATATAAACTTTAACTGCAACAAAAACAAAGATCACGGAAAGATTGTCATGCACAAGAGACACAATTTTTTTTACATGGGAAACCCAATAGGTAGAAAACCCAGCATAAATTATTTAGAAGAAATCAATCCAATTCAATTATAATACCAATCATGAAGATGAAACCTAGCACAAGGGAGGTTTTCCCTCTTTCACAAGAAACCCTGGCAAGGGTATAAAATATTCCAATACAATAAGAACCACAAAAATTAAGCCTTTGACTTGTAGCTATGCTTGGGTGAAATCATACACTAGGAGAGAATATGTGCGATGATGATTTTGTAAATGAAGTGTGATAGCACTTTATTTATATTCTTTTTTTCACTTGAAATTCCTCAATGGGGTTAACTTGTACACTTTTGTTGGGTCAACTTGCTAGTTTTGATCTTCATCTTTTATTTGTCTTCAATCTGACTTGTCTTGTTGTTTTCATTTTTTCTTGGACTTATTTAATGATATCTATAACTTCTTTAATGGTTTGTCTTGAATTCTTGGTAATTTATTCATCATAGAAAATTTATCCTTGTTGATGTTCATCTCCTCAAATGTAGCTCAAATTCACCCATAGAGATCTAATGTTGATTTTACTATACTCTAAGAAGCCCCGGAAACTTATTAGATCCTATGCCAAATTCAACATTAGATTAGACTTGTATATTCCACAAGGGGACAAAATCCCCTATTAAATAAACAAGTCAACTCACTATAATATAGAATAGATCACTCCTTCACATAGCACTCCCACCTAGAGTATGCAGTGTGGCCATTAGGCTTCCTTCACTCTTAATCAATACACATCACTAATCAAGGATAAGCATCTCAAGCCTCATACACACATTTAATACACATGACTAATTAGGACTATGCTAGGGCCATCCTCCTCTAGCCATTGGTCAATACACATGGCCCAGGCTGGTATAATGTCTACAAAATGTTTTCTCAATGATAAAACCATGGATAAACATCGACAACCTATTAACAAGTCATTGTTGTTCTTTTCATTTATGTTAAGTATGTCATTTTATATTCAATCACTGCATTCAATATCGCTTCCAAGTCAGTATAATATTCCACTTGCATTTTTATGATTTTCCTTAATGCATCCCATATTTGTTTTGATGCCCTAGATGATGTGTGTTGGGAATTCCTTACTTCCTGAAACCACTATGCTTCTTGAGTAAGTATTTTTCAACATTTCCTCTACTACTATAATCTATTTTCTCAACTTTTTTCATTTTGTAACATAGGTCTCAACATTTTCAAGATTAGTTGTTGAATTAATAATTATTTGTTCTTTATATTGTTTCCGATTTTCAAAAAATAAGTAGACCAAGTGTTTGGAGTGGTGTCATATTCTTGATCTTCCTTGCTTACTTCTTCCATTTTCTCTTTTTGATCTTTGAATTTACCATGATTTGTCTTCATAATAGTTGTTGTTTGATCATACTGGAGTTTTTGGTTGTAGAATTTTACTCAATCGTCAACTCTAATTTCTAATTACACTAACACATTGTTTAATACATAAGCTCACTCAAGATACAGTCTACAAATCAATTCTTTACTCATAAACAACTGATAATTAGAAGCACATGAATATATCTACCACACTACTGAGAGTAGAAATAAATATCAGTCACATAGGAAAATTTTCAGACTCATAATTTGGGCCAACTAGCCCATGAAAAACCCCTTAGGGGGAAAGCCTGTGAAAGAGATGAGTTTTTAATTTTATTCATCAAAATTGTATAATGGAAAAAAGTACAACAATATGCAACTCAATAAGCCAAATGTATCTCAACTAGAAGACAATTTTACAGCCTAAAAAATAGTGTTAGGACAGAGTTGAACTCCGTGCATAAACTATCTCGATTTTTGTGTTGAACAGTACTATACAAAACTTCCTTGAAGTGTCTTATTCCTATATGGTCTGGTTAAATTGGTTTTATTTCACATTCAAATGACAATATTCTACCTCAATATTTATTCTATCTCATCAACAGAAAACATTGTATGTAGTGCTCAAATAATGTTGTACAGACTCCTTTAAATACTATATTGTTGTTCTCCTCAAAATTTGTGCCACTGTACACTCCTCGAATGGTGTGCCCGACTCATCGAATTTTGTGCTAACAGCAAGAAGAAAACTCAATTGTATTTATCCTTGAATGTTTTGCCAATCATACTTAGGAAAACATGTTATTCATGTTGTTGTACAAAACTATCTTGGGAATCATGCCAGCTATCTTAGCTTGCTTCTTTCTCTCTCTCAAACTCGACTTGCTCTTCTTCTCATGAAATTTGACCTCCTCTCAAATTCTCTTGGTGAGAAAAAATGAAGAATGAAGTGTCTTTTTGTTTTTTTTCGTTGTATTTTCTTTTCCTCTTCTAGGGTAGTTGAACACTCACTAGATCGAGGGCCCACATTTAATCTAGTGTTCTCATATCAATGGATAAGTAAAATCCGTTCTCTCTCCATTAATTAATTTAATTTCGACTTCCACTTAAATTTATTGAAAAGACACTTTATGACTCTAAAATAGATGTCGAGCTTATAGCAGTGATTACAAGACTCCCACTTGCAGGCATCGACCTAACACCATTTTTAGCTGGAAAAGAACATGACACTTTATTCATGAATAAGATAAAATAAAAGTATGACATGAATAGAGACACGAAAGGATTTTTCATCGCCTCCATCAATGACTACACTATTCGGTTCGCAGCTAAAGTCTTATCTAGAAAGTTGTTGCGGAAGATGGGACCGAATCAGTGCATTGTAGGGACAATCACTACGACAGAGTTATGTTCACCAAGTGTTAAAATCAACTAGTTGCAGTATCTTCTAAATGAACTATTAGCATATGTAGATGAGGCATAGGAGAAAGGTAGCACATTTCATTATTCATGGCTACTTATTTTGTTTTGGTTTATCACATGGGAAGAACCAACAAAATACCAAGGGGTGGATGTGCTCATTTTATGTTGGGGAGCTCGATAACAGAATATCTGGTTCAACAAAGGTTTCAAGTAGAAAAAAAGGGACAACAATATAGAGTTCTTTTACAAGGAGAGGCCCAACGACATCATGGAAGGAAGAAGGCCAGAATTACCAAGGTTACCGTTAAGTGGTTCAAAAACATCATCATATTTTCGATCGAGGCCCATCATATCTTTTTTGTATCCACAACAAGACCCACAACGCCAATGGATTGTGAAACAATATCAACAATTGGCTATAGAAATGGATGCCATTATTCAATATTTGCTGGAAGAATGGAGAGTTCCTGTCGGAAACGACCAGCTCTCGGTAGAAGAAGAGGTACAACAAGACAAACCATTGACACAGAAGGATGGGGGGAGAGAATTCGCCAGAGGATAAATTAGAGGATAACCCAACATAAAAAATAGACCCAGTAGTAGGGGAAAAGAGGAAGCAGACAAAGAATCCTGGAAGGAGTCATAAGAAGAGGAAATGTGACAAATCAACTGGAATTGTCGTCTTGACCAATGATTATTATAATATTTTGATGGATACAATGGTAGAGGTCACTAATCAAATCCTCAAGAATATAGATGAGCTGAAAATAAAGCTAACAAGTAGTATGATAGGTTTATTACAAACACTCTGTAAGGCAGTGAAAGAAGTAAGAATGGCGGTCGACTACAGAACACAATTTCTTGAGTCGCAGGACTTAGTTGGATCTTTAGAGGGGATACATAGTGACATGTTGATACCCATCCCACCAATAAAGAATCAAGTGTTGGGTGAAGCACTCGACTTGGGGACATAAAAGACAAATTCCGTGGTAAGAAACATGGGCCATGTCACCATAGATTTCTCTGCAATGTTGATGTATGAAGTGTATACAATTAATAATGTCGTAGTGGAAAAAATGAAGGTCAGAGAGGGTGCATTAGTCAATCAGGTGAGAGCATCAAAAAATATTTTTCATAAGATGAAGAAAACAGACAAAAAAGCAGAGTAGAAAGCTAAGACCTAGGAGGAGAACAAGCACCGAATCAACGCAGTCGTAAAACTTTCTTACAATAGATTTACTGATGAAGGAATTTCCCATGAGATCTTTGCAGAAGCCAAAGTGTTTTGACTTGGAGATATTGCAGAGAACCTCCACAAGAAAGTCGCGGGATTGGAATTACAATTGACACCCGGTACACCTCCAGAAGTACTCGAAGAGAGAAGAAAAGAAGAAACATAAACTACGAGGAGAATATAAGAGGCACATGAACTTTGTGCCAAAGCAGTCGAGCAAGTTTCTCATACATGGGAATATTTGATTGACAACGAAGAGTTAAATAAACTCATATAATGACTACGCATTGTCGAGACAAAGGTGAACCAGCTGAAGAATGAGATGAAGAAGTTTCCATTAGTAGATAAAATGGTTAAGTCTACCGACATGAAGAGGATACAAAAGCAAGTCACAACACTGTGAACACAACAACAAAAGAGAACTGATACAATTGAAAAATTGCAAGTAGAGGCAGAGAAAGTTACAGGTATCATTCAACATGTACACCAAAAAGTGTGACAAGCAGTAGTGTCAACAGGACTTACAACTTCAAAACACATCCATTCTGAACTTGTGGAAATTTTGAAGAAGACGGAAGCAAAAGTATGGGAGGAGACTGAGTGGAGAGTGAAGATATTTCAGGATTTTCAATGTAAGGTTGTAACAATGTAGGTTTTAGAATAATGTAGCTCGGGAGGAGGCACAGGTGAGTGTTGCGGGCATGTTGGCCCTAGGAAAAGTTAAGAAAAATTCGGCCAGAATTCTGTTCAGGAAGATAAAGAATCTAATTGCAAGATATAAAATAAGAGCTATGACATAATAAGAGTTGCAATGGAAGAGAAGCTGCGACAAAAGCAACCGTGATGTAAAAATGACGATGAGATTATCTGCAACAAAAGAAACCACAATAGAAGAAGAGAAAAGTAGTTGAAAAGGAAAACTTGACTAATCATGGGTAAGGATTTAGTTAGAATAAAGCATGCTTTTGACAATGAAGCATAATTGTATTTTTGTCCAATAGTGCCTATTTTTAGTTGTAACTGAATGTACAAGAATAGAAATGACATCCTTGCATCTAACCGAAAAGAGTCAATTCATTAGGACAAGTAGAAGCTTATAAAAGGGAGAACCCAAGTTGTGTGATGGATGGAAGTTCGTTATAGTGTGTTTTGTTAGCTAAGTAGTCGGTTGGTTTGCTAAGTCACTGTGTATGTAAAGAAGACAAGAGGAGAGTTGTTTCATCTAGAGGAATGATCCAAGGTGTGTGTGGATTGATAGAGGAGTGAAGAAGAAAAGAAGTACCTAGAGCCAAAACCAGAGAGCATGAAAGGAGAGAATTTTGTATGAGTTGTAAAGAATACCTAGAGAAGAGTCTACAAGATGAGTGCGTAGACAAAAGGTGCTAACATATTTCTCATGCCAGATGAAGAGCGCCTTTGGGGTTTTTCCCAGACAAAAGGTGCTAACATTATTTCTCATGTCAGATGAAGAGCACCTTTTTGGTTTTTCCCAGATGGGTTTCCACATTAATTAGTGTCTGTGTGTGTCATTAATTAATGTGTTTATGTCTATTGCATGTATGTTGTGAATAAATAAATATGAATATTTCACACCACATATGTTTATGAAGAATCTCATATATGTATGTATTGCACTGCTTATTGAATGAATCTATGATAAGGTTGTTATGTGGATTATGCAATATGTGTTGATTGGTAATTAGACTATTAAATTGAATGAATAGACAAGGGATAATAAGTATAATCCTTGACTTCGATCAAGTGTTGTGATAAGGTACCAGAAGAGTAGAAACCCCCACCTAACTTCAAGAATTGGGTTCTGGTAGTTCCCCATAATATATCTCGGGTGAGACTGCACCTATGACACAGGTACCACCATCTAATCCTTGCTCTATCGGGTCGATATCTAGATATTTCTTGATGACTAAGGATTTAACTTGGTTCGACTGGAGGTGAAATCCAACAACCCCTTTGAATTTTTATCTTTGTTCAACCCTATAAAATTATTTCTCCATTACATGGAATTTGTGCTTTTAGGAATTGGGGCTCCCGTCTTTGGAAATCCTATGAATTGGTGTATTAATAAAGTTGTGATAGGGCCCAAGTTCATATAGTCAAATATTCCCCTTATGGTACTTTCTCACTATAATTTTTTCAATTTCTTCCTTCCAACCCTTAAAGCTTATGAATAATGGTGCTCCCAAGTAGTTTCTTATTCTTTATTTTTACAACATCATTGATTCAATCCTCCAACTACTATTGACCACAACCCACTTTCTGAAATTCTGCCAATGCTTGTCCCTATTAGGATATTTAGACACTTAGGAGTTAGTTAAGATCAACTTGTGTAATATATTCATTAGGTAAAGTGTGTTTCTTTAGTATGCATTAGTATGCATTTGTAAATATTCTAATATGATGGTCACGATATGTTCTAGACATAAAGTGATCTGACGGTTCAACTTCTCTTAGATCATACCTACCATTGATCCATGGCTTAACACTCGATTTGTCCATGATCTCTATTTAAAGAGCATGGAGGGTCCTTGGTTAGTTGATCGATTATGAGAAGCTCATGTAACTTTCTTTCTTTTACATAATAAATTCCTCCAAGTAGCTATTTGGCTGGGGTCATGGACTGTTTCCCTCTCGATGGTTTTAACCACGTGACAAACATTGGTGTATTGATCTGTGATCTGTTTGTGTGGGTGGATGCTCTTGGTGTTTGGTCTTTTGGGAGTACTTGAACAATACCAATGGATATCATCCATCTTAGCATGATGAATTCTCTCCATGTGTGATTCCAACTCAATTCCAGGATCCTTGTTGTTTTTCCTTTTGGTTCTTGACTTTGTTGTTCTAGGTGAAATTGATCATCTCATGTTTGGCAACATGGTTTTTGGGGTTTTAGTTGATTCTTCTATGTTTAATAATTTTTCTTTTCGAAGCACTTAATAATATTCTTAACAAGATTTGTTGTCTATTTATAGAAATTTTTTCAACGTGATGGCTCTCTGGTTACTTGTGTGACTGTTAATTTTGTCGCCTCCTCCATTAATTACTGAAATTAATTGCATAGTTTGACTACTAACACTAACAGAAAAATGGGTCATAAATGACTAGTGTATAAAAAAAGTTAGTCAAGATGGTATTTTTAATCGAAATATGAATAAATTTGAGCAACAGAGCTAAAAATGATTAATTTAGTCATCAGATAAACAATACAACTATATAATAAGTCACACAAATGAGGGGGATAACAATCATTCGTCCCAACCACCCAAGCTACATCCAATGGGATTTAAATGTGGTTCACCATTTGTTAGAGGGAACTTGGGTGGGGAGGGTAACGATCATTCCTCCCAACAACCCAAGCTACATCAGAGGTATAATTTCAATCTTATCAATATAAATTCCACCACATGCTTAGAGGAAGAGTGGAATGTTTTATGTTGGAGTGTGAGATATGAAGATAATGGCGTCGGTTAATATAATATTAATATATTAATAAAATATGATATATATAATACTAATATGATATGTTTTTAATATATAAAATGTATTATAATAATAGATAATATAATAATATTAACAAAATTTAGAAATAGAAATGGTGGCAACTAGAAATTAATGGAAGTAAAAATTGGAGAAAGTTCTTTCTATGCCCAAATAAGCAAACCTTGAGTGGCCATGGCTGGCATGATATTTACTTTCATTGGCATAGTGTCTTGGTTAAAGGTAGTAAGCATATGAATTCAATTCTTTGTTGTAGAGTTTCTGTGTTGTGGATAATCTAGAGTTTCTTATTATTGAAGTGAATAGATTGTTAATGTTAAATGAAAATTGTGAAATTGCAAAAAAAATTATGTGCATTTTGGAGAGAATGGAAACAAAATTTTTGAGTTGATCTAGCTCCTCATTGCCACAATTTTTGTGATTCATATTCAGCTATAGGTGTTGTAATCTCACGGATCACAGAGGGTTACCAATAATACACATTAAAGCATACAGAAATAACAGAGACAAGAATTAAGAACATAGATGTGGAATGACAGATTATATTATATTGTAAAGGTCCATACAAAACACAGAATGGAAATAAGTTCTCATATGGCTCAACATCCTAATATATATGATTTACAAACAATTACAAATAACTACCTGTCGGTTCAGTCAACCAACACGACCTTATGTGGTCAACCTAATCTCTCATTAGTTAGTTGATCGACTTAGTCAGCTTACCGACTAGCTCCTTCAACATCTCCCCCATGAACAAAACCATTCTTCATCCCGAAGAAACAGGTGTAACGTCCTCGACCCTCCGATCGACGAAGAGGACGCTACGATGGTGTTAACCATCTGGGCTAAGATCCCCATGAACATGTACATTCATAAAATGGTCAAATGTTGAAACAGAATGCTTTGAAATAAAACATGCATAGATGATTATTTATCAAACACAACGGAAGCAACATACATTCATACAAGCATTCAACATGATCATTGACAGTAAATAGGATTGCATAAGTAAAATAGACAAGATTACTTATCTTATAAAGAACTCATTCCGCATTTAGCTACATCGCTGCAACGTTCCACCCAACCATAGGCTAGCACGCTCCTAAATCTCTCAGCAATGTTGCCACCCCCGAGCTGGGCATGACTCCCCAAGGAATAAGGAACTAACAGGCTTACAAATAGCCAAGGGTAACAACACCATAAGGGTACTCAGTTCAGCCAAGCCAACACGGTTGGGTTTATCAGGCGAATAGCAGATCAACCAAGCCAACAAAGTTGGGTTTATCAGGCCATCCATGATCCAGGAGGATCCAAGACAGAATTTTTTTTAAAGTCCTCCAATCTTAGCAAAACTAGCGTCAGATCAAAGGGCTTATCGAGATGATTCCAACGGCGTTCGTTTGACCTCAAACGGACTCCGTATGAGAAAGTTATCGTGTTCTGTTGTATTGATGAAACATGCAAATTTGGCAAAATGGGGGTGCCACATGGCACCACTGGCAGGGTGACACGTGGCATCCATACAATATGAAAGGATGATGTGGCAGTTGTATGGACAGACAAGTGGCAGTACGGTCCAATCAGGATGCGACATGTGTCATGTACAGACGATGAGGTGGAAATCCAGTCAGCAGTACAGACCAATCAGGATGCGACATGTGTCATGTACGGACGATGAGGTGGCAATCCAGTCAGTAGTATGGACCAATCTAAATGCGACACATGTTAGTACGCAGGTGACTATGCAACTTAGTTGGAACTACGGCAGATGAGTTGGCACCTGATTGGGCATTGAGGTGGACCAATCTGAAACTGCCATGTGGCAGCACTGGATTGGCCAATATTGATTGAAGTTCACCAAAATGTTGCTACTCCACCAGTTTTGAACTCTTGACCTCCCATACCCTATCTCCGCGCCTTTACCAATTGCACTGATAGTGTTCTTTGTGTAATGTATGGAAATAATATTATTTAAAGTGGCATTTCGAGCCCCAAAGGAGCCGGGGCTTAGCCCCGACCTTGGTTCTTCCTCCAGCGTGACCGAGAGCTCCGACCAGCACGGGAGCCCACGCTCTATTTCAGCGCATGTCGAATTATAAACTATATAAAATGGGTTATAAGTGGGTCTAAAAACAAGTTACGTTATAACAAATTTGTTTAAAAAAAACCATATTGTGGGTTCAATGAACCATGTGGTTTTGGGGGAAAAGATTTTTATTGTAATATTCTAAAAATATAAAATGTGGTTGGCATAGTTGTAACTATGTCAACTACATAATTTAAGAAGAGCCTAACCAAGTGTGGGGAGTTGGAACCATATGAATTCTTGGGAAAACATTGTTGTAACTAAAGAATCATGAGGAGAATGTGGAGTGGGGCAAGCCAAGACTATATAACCCCACTTAATTTCCATTTAGAGAGCATGCTTTGAAGTGGAGACTTTTTAGGTTAAGGAGAGAAGGGAGATTGCGTAGCTCTGTAGGAGGAAGGTACGAGTGTTTATACTCATTTTACATCTTCTTCAGGCTTCGGAGTTGCTGGAAGCAGTCTGGTTGTGTTTTGGGTAGCGGTTCTCTTCTTGACCATTGTCTCCAAGGTATCATTGTATCATTGCCATGTATTTTGCCTTATGCTGAGATTATATATTGGCCCTCCTATTGAGAAGCAGGCCCGGATACGTAGTCCATCCTGGATGAACTTCGTTATCAACTTGTTGTTGTTATGTGCGTATTGTCTATGCTGTTTGGTTCTCTTCTTATGGATTTGTGAGCTTCATTCATGCTCTTTATGCAATTCATGTTAACTTCATAGAGTAGCAAAGATATTGTTTTTGGATCATGTGGTATCAGAGCAGGTCTATGTGACGTTGGATTGTGAGTGTGGATGCTCACGAGGGCTAAACTGTAAGCTGGTGAGGGTACATTAGAGCCTTACAATTCTGAGATCAAACGTGCACACCAAAGGAGGAAGATGGATGCTAATGATGCCCGCATCGAGATGGAGGCAAAATTTCACAAGGTATTCTACATGATGGCTGACAAGGTAGACAAGTTGTTTGCAGACTATCAAGAACGCATGGCAAAAGAAATAAAAGGTAGTGAAGTAAAGAAGGAAGACAAAGAAGTGAAGGACGAAGGCAACGCCTCAGTTAACCAAGGAGGAGGTGGCGAAGAGCCTCCTGAGCCTCCCTCTTCACCTTCAACTTCAAGCACAAGTTCAAGTGCTTCTTCCTCATCTCATTCTCAGCATTCCAAGGTTCCTCACAAAGAGCCTCAAAAGAAGTCCTTATTGAAGCTCGATGTGAAGTTTGATTTGCCCATGTTCAATGGGGAAGCGAATGCAGAGAAGTTGAACAATTGGATAAGGAAAATTGAGGTCTATTGCTGAGTCCAGCAGATCAAAGAAGAAGATGTGAAGATTCAGTTGGCTTCACTTCGGTTGACAGGCACTGCACTTGTATGGTGGGAAAGCAAGCTTCAGCAAGGTAGAAATCAAATGGGTAATCTTCTCTCATCGTGGTCTGCTTTTATTTCTGCTTTATGTAAGAAATTTTATCTGTTGGGTTATGTTCAAAAGGCTATGATGGATTGGAAAAGTTTTAGACAAGGCAAGGGTCAGAGTGTTCAGAATTTTACTGAAGAATTTAGAAAGAAAGCTCTAGAGTTGAATATTTCTTTAGATTCTCCTAACACTCTTTTGAAGTACATTGGTGCTCTTCATCATTATCTACGTCATACTTTGCTATTGTTGAATCCTACTAGTGTGGATGAAGCAAGTGTTCAAGCTACTCATCTTGAGAGCAGGGGGAAGCATTTGCAAGAAGACCATCCGAAGAAGCCTTTCAAGCCCAACAACAACCATAAGTCCAAAAAGAAAGACAAGAGCAAGAAGACAGCTACTGCCAAAAAGGAAGGAGGAAATCTCCATTGCAAACATTGCGACACTGATGGGCATGATGAAGAAAGTTGTTGGAAGTTGCATCTTGAACAGAGGCCAAAGAATTATGGAGGCAAAAAGAAGAAAAATACCGTTGCAACAGCACAACGAGATTTGGGTTCCAACTCAGGTGACGAAACTAGGATTACAGCCGTGGGAATGCAAGGTAACAAAACTCCTCATACTGGTTCAAGTTCTACTCATGTTTCTAAAGAAAATGATAAAAGAAGAAGTGAGTTGTTTCACATCAGAGTTGTGTCTAAGCATACAAAGATTGAAACATTATTTGATCTGGGTTCTCAAGTAAATTTGATCTCAGAATCAGTTGTTAAGAAGTTGGGCATACAGACTAAATCTCACCCCAAGCCTTACCCTCTTGGATGGGTATGCGATAATGCTAAGCTACAGTTGACTAAGCAATGCAGGTTAAGGTTTGCTATTGCTTCAAAGTTGATTGATGAGGTGGACTTAGATGTTGTTCCTCTTGACATCTGCGGTATCATATTGGGAAGCCCATACTTGTATGATCGAAAAGTAGTATTCTTCCATCACGAGAACAATTACCATCTCACCAAAAATGGGGTGGAGTACATCATGAGAGCTCATAGTATGAAGGCTAACACCACTCTTGTTAGTGCAGGACAGATGAAGAGACTCATCAACACTAATAAGAGATACATGCTCATGGTTGTGAGAGAAAAAGATGCTGAGGCATCCAATGCTTTCAAAGGTTGTGATCCTTCTCATAAAAAGGCTATGATTGATATTGTGTCTAACTATGATGAAATATTTCAGGAACCTACAGGTTTGCCTCCCAAAAGGGAGATTCAACATGAGATTCATCTCTAGTAGGATGCCCCTCTTCCTAATGTGGGCATGTACAGGTTGTTCACAGTTGAAATGGTAGAGATTAAGAAGCAGGTTCAAGACTTGTTGGACCAAGGAGTGATTAGACCTAGCTCCTCTCCATGTGGTTTGCCGATTGTGTTGGTGATGAAGAAAGATGGCACATGGAGGATGTACGTTGACTATTGGGCTCTCAACAAGATCATGATCAAGAATCGATACCCGCTTCCTCGCATAGATGACTTGCTTGACTAGTTGAAAGATGTTGTGTTCTTTACCAAGTTGGATTTGCGTAGTGGCTACCACCAGATCATAATTGCAGAAAGTGATGTGTGGAAGACGACCTTCAAGACCAAGCAAGGTCTATTTGAGTGGTTGGTGATGCCCTTTGGGCTTTGCAATGCACCTGCAACCTTCATGCGGGTAATGAATGATGTTTTCCGACCATTCTTAGATTATTTTGTCATTGTTTATCTAGATGATATATTGGTCTTTAGTAAAACTTGGGAAGCACATGTAGGGCATGTAAAGATAGTGTTGGACACTTTGAAAAAGGAGAAATTGTATGTAAAATTGTGAAAGTGTGAATTTGGAAAAACTTCATTAGTTTACTTGGGTCATATTGTAGGAGGTGGAACTTTAAAAATTGATCCTTCAAAAGTTGATGTAATTGTCAATTGGCCTAAGCCTACTAATGCTACTGAAGTGAGAAGCTTTTTAGGAGCTGTTCAATATTGGAGAAGGTTCATTCAGAACTTCTCATACATAGCATCTCCTTTGCATGCCTTAACAAGTGTAAATAAAGCCTTCCAGTGGGGAGGTAAGCAGCAGAAAGCCTTCGACACATTGAAGGGAAAGATCAGCACTGCCCCAGTCCTAGCCTTGCCCGATTTACAATAGCCATTTGAGATAGAGACAGATGCCAGTGGATATGCCATGGGGGCAGTATTGATGCAGCATCGTAAGCCTATTTGCTACCATTTAGAGACTTTTACTCAAGCAGTGATCAACTACCCCACCTATGACAAAGAGTTGTATGCTTTGGTTCAGAGTGTCAAGAAGTTGAAACACTACTTAATGGGTAAGGAGACGATCATCCATACTGATCATCAACCCTTGCAGTATCTCCAGTCCCAGACTAAGCTCCAACAAGCTCGTCATTTCAAGTGGATGGGATTCCTTCAACAATTCCATCTAGTGATCAAGTACAAGAAGGGTACTAGTAACAAAGTGGTAGATATGCTCTCTAGACCTCCTATCGTTGCATCTATTGTTTTGAAAAATGCTTCTTTATCCCATGAAAATTATATTGAGCAGTATGCTACTGATGATGATTTCAAGGAGATTTATGAGAAGCTAACCGATGGAACACAGGTGGAAGACTACTATTTGCAGGGAAAGTTGCTCTATCATTTGGGCAAGCTATGTGTTCCTATCAGTGAAAGAGTCCATATAATACGAGAAGCTCATACTTCTCTTGTATCAGGGCATTTTGGGGTAGGTAAGACTTTGGCTCATTTGCAAAGACTTGTGTATTGGCCTCGCATGAAAGACATTGTAACAAAATATGTAAAGGGGTGTGCGATGTGCTCTGCTTGTAAGCCCACTAATAGAAAATTGGGGTTGTACTCACCACTTCTTGTTCCTTCCCATCCTTGGGAAGCATTTCCATGGATTTTGTGGGGGGTTTGGCTATGTCTAGGAGGGGTCATGAATACTTGTATGTGGTCGTGGATAGGTTTAGCAAGATGTGTATTCTTATGCCATGTAAAAAGCAGGTCACTGCAAAACAGGCTACTTCTCTTTTCTTTCAGCATGTATGGGTTCACTTTGGACTCCCTACGTCCATTATCTCAGATCGGGACTCCCGATTCCTTGGAGAGTTTTGGAAGAAATTATGGTGTATGATGGACACCAAGCTGAAGAGGAGCACCGCTTTCCATCCATAGACCGATGGATAGACAGAGGTAGTCAACAGGATAGTTGTTCATTTTCTTTGAGGTTACTGCAACAAGCATCCTAAGTTATGGGATGAGCAGATCCAGTATGTGCAGCATGCCTACAACAGGGCTATGCATTCTTCCACTCAGAGCTCTCCATTTGAGACATGCTTTGGGTACTTGCTAAAGACTCCATTGGACTTGAATTATGGGAAAGAGGTTGATTCAAGCACTTCCAAGGATGAAGACAAAGCCTGCAGGTTCATTCAGAGAGTTCAACGGGTACATCAAGTAGTGCAATAGCAGTTGGAGAAGAGTCAAGCCCAGTACAAGGCTCTCCATGACAAGCATAGAGTTGATCATCAGTTTCAGGTGGGAGATCAACTGTGGCTTCACATCAGTAAGGAGAGGATGAACGGAGAAGGAAAGAAGCTCAAGCCCATTAGATATGGTCCCTTCACCATCTTGGAGAAGATTGGGACAAATGCCTTTCGCTTAGAGTTACCGCCATACATGCAGATCTACTAAGTGGTGAACGTGGAGAAATTGAAACTCTATGACCCTCCCATGATCATGGATGAAAGGGAGAATGTCTCATTGCCATCAGTTGATGAATTTTCTCCTGAGTACATGGATGAGCTATAGGAAGATGTCGTCCTGGATAGAAGGACAAGGACTTCTCGTAGAGGTGATGTTGATTATCTTCGAGTGGGAATCAGAGGCACTCATCCAAGAAAATCCAAGTGGATCGAGAAGGATAAAGTGAAGGAGAAATTCCCTCACCTATCTGTTGATTAGTAAAGGCTTTTGGAGGCCAAAAGCTTCTCAATGGGGAGGAATGATCCAGGAGGATTCAAGAAGGAATTTTTTTTGAAGTCCTCCATTCTCAACAAAACTAGTGTTAGATCAAAGGGCTCGTCAAGATGATTCCAACGACATTCGTTTCACCTCAAACGGACTCCGTATGAGAAAGTTATCACATTCTATTGTATTGATGAAACAGGCAAATTTGGAAAAATGGGGGTACCACGTGGCACCACTGGCAGGGTGACACATGGCATCCATACAGTACAGAAGGATGACATGGCAATTGTATGGACAAACGGGTGGTAGTACGGTCCAATCAGGATGTGACACGTGTCATGTATGGACGATGAGGTGGAAATCCAGTCAGCAGTATAGACCAATCAAGATGCGACACGTGTCATGTACAGACGATGAGGTGGCAATACAGTCAGCAGTATGGACCAATATGAATGTGACATGTGTTAGTACAAAGGTGACTGCGCAACTTAGTTGGAATTACGGCAGATGAGTTGGTAGCTGACTGGGCATTGAGGTGGACCAATCCGGAACTGCCACGTGGCAGCACCAGATTGGCCAATATTGATTGAAGTTCACCAAAATGTTGCTGCTCTGCCGGTTTTGAACTCGTGACCTCCCATACCCTGTCTCTGCACCTTTACCAACTGCGCTGGTAGTGTTCTTTATATAATGTATGGAAATAATATTATTTAAAGTGGCATTTCGAGCCCCAAAGGAGCCGGGGCTTAGCCTCGACCTTTGTTCTTCCTCCAGCGTGACCGGGAGCTCCAACCAGCATGGGAGCCCGCGCTCTATTTCAGCACATGTCGAATTATAAACTATATAAAACGGGTTATAAGTGGGTCTAAAAACAAGTTACGTTATAACCAATTTGTTTAAAAAAAAAAACATATTGTGGGTTCAATGAACCATGTGGTTTTGGGGGAAATTTTTTTTATTGTAATATTCTAAAAATATAAAATGTGGTTGGCATGGTTGTAACTATGTCAACTACATAATTTAAAAAGAGACTAACCAAGTGTGGGGAGTTGGAACCATATGCCTTCTTGGGAAAAATTTCTTGTAACTAAAGAATCATGAGGAGAATGTGGAGTGGGGCAAGCCAAGCCTATATAAACCCACTTAATTTCCATTTAGAGAGCATGCTTTGGAGTGGAGAGTTTGTAGCTAAATGAGAGAAGGGAGATTGTGTAGCTTTGCAGGAGGAAGGTACGAGTGTTTATAATTGTTTTACACCGTGTTCAAGCTTCGAAGTTGCTGGAAGCAGTCTGGTTGTGTTTTGGGCAGTGGTTCTCTTCCTGACCATTGTCGCCAAGGTATAATTGTATCATTGCCATGTATTTTGCCTTATGCTGAGATTATAGATCGGCCCTCCTATTGAGAAGCAGGCCCGGAGATGTAGTCCATCCTAGACGAACTCCGTTATCAACTTGTTGTCGTTATGTGCGTATTGTCTATGATGTTTGGTTCTCTTCTTATGGATTTGTGAGATTCATTCATGCTCTTTATGAAATTCATGTTAACGTCATAGAGTAGCAAAGATCTTGTTTTCAGATCAATCCATGAGCTGGGAAAGGCTAATGCTAAGCTGGTGAGTTCACTGAAGAGCTGCAGACACCAACACCAGAACCAGACTGGATTCTATAACACACACACACACCCAACACAAGGAAGTCAATCCCTTCTTTGCAACGCAGTACCTCAGACCCTGATCTTCCCTCCAGTGCTCTTCAGGGGTTGTGGAGAAGAAATCCATCTCAGTAGCTCTATCCATGTGGTTCTCAACCCACCAGGTTTATCAAGCACCTCAGGCCCTCATTCACCAACCCAGAATAGTCCGGGGACAAATCCACTGCATGCAAGTAGCCAAACAGCTATTCAAGCATTTATAGGGAAAAGCACAGTCAAGCCATCGTGGCAAACAGTAGCTAACACACTCACATGAACCCACAGCAAACCAATCTTCAATATTATCGCTGTGAGACTTACATAGACTAGAAAATGGTTAAAAAGACATGGTGAACATTCACAGCCCAGTGTGGATTCACAGGAAAGATCACCCCGATATTCTACCAATTCCGCATTGTAGATAACTCATTCAACAATGTGTGGGGAAAATCGCTCCCATCAATTAGTGGGAAAAATCCCAATAATTTCCACTGCAAGCCGCTATGATGGATGAAAACAATATACAGTCCAATGCGTGGAGGCAGAAGTTGGTTCTCTGTGTGGATGGAAAGAATAGAACTATAGACCGGCAATTAGTGCTAGAGAGAGGAGGCGAACCCCCACACAATGGATGGTAAAACATTTTATCCCCATCTTGCATGATGAATACGAACAACCATGATCTGAGGGAGTGGACAAAACGGTCCCTACGTCGTGGAGAGGAGAGCAACCATGGGCGTGGTAGTGGTCTTCCTGCCAGCCAATCACTGCCTCAAATAACAAAAAGGAAATAACCAAGGGTGGTGGTGACAAATAGTTTTCCCCCGTGACTCAATGTTCCACATCCCCCCTTTCCTTATCCTTTGGAATCATGCCCCCTTCTCAATTTAGTTGTTGTGAACATAGCTGGTTGGGTTATTTAATTAAAATGCGTGTTTACATGATGCCACAATTAAATATATGCTGCATGTCCCAATATACCATCGGTGACCATTCCTAATCAGAAACACAACATAACCAAATCTATGGTGGGGCCTTGGCCTTTAGCTCCACACCAAGATTATTTACAACATATGTATCCTATGTACTTTAATGCAAGCGGGGTTAAAACCATGGTATTACATTCCCCTCCCCCTTCAATAGCAGTGTCCTCAGTGCTTTACAAAATTTGAACAAAATGCTACACTGGTACCGCCTCAGTGTTCCATAGGATTGAACAAAAATGGATGTGCCAATCGCATGGCATCCTCCAGCTCCCACATAGCCTCTTCAGGTATGTAATGCTCCCACTGCACCTTTACCTGCCCTATGGCCTGGTTTCGGAGCATTGTGACCTTCTTGTCGAGGATGCGCATTGGCTCGATTTGGAACTCTCCCTCGGGTTCCACCTGAATCATATCCCAATTTATCACATGGTTAGGATCATGTACATATTTCTTAAGCAAAGAAACATGTAAAACATTATGAGCTCTAGTATTAGCAAGCAATGCAAGTCTATATGCAACAGGCCCTATTCTCTCAAGCACTTCAAACAGTGCACAATATCTAGGTGACAGCTTGGCACAACTTCCAAGCTTCAAGGAACTTTTCTTTGCCCTCACTCTGAGGTAGACATGATCCCCAACACTGAACTCCCTGTTCCTCCTATGCTTATCTGCATAGCTTTTTTGTCTATCCCATGTTGCTTTCAGATTCTTCCTAATCTTTACAACTTCTTGCTCCATTTCCTTGAGCAATTTTGGTCCAAGCACAACTCTGTTCACCGGGTTGTCCCAAGTCACTGGTGTCCTGCACCGTCTTCCATACAAAGCTTCATACAGACTCATCCCCAAGGATGCTTGCTTTCCATTGTTGTAAGCAAACTCTACCAAGTGTAAGTAATCTTCCCACTTGGTTGGTTTTTCCATCACATACATGCGAAGGATATCTTCAAGCACCTGATTCACTCTCACTATTTTCCCATCTGTCCGAGGATGGTATGTAGTGCTGAAGTTTAACTTTGTACCCAAATCTGCAAACAATCCCTTCCAAAAATTGGAAGTGAACTTGACATCTCTGTCAGAGACTATTTCCTTAGACAATCCATGCAATTTGAAAATCTCCTTCATGAAGATCTTTGCAATGTCATCAGTCTTGTGCATAGACTTCACTGGTATAAAATGTGCTGCCTTAGTCAACTTGTCCACCACAACCATGATGGAATCATGTTGTCTCCAAGTCATCGGAAATCCTGTAATAAAATCCATGGAAATAACTTCTCATTTCCATTCCGGAATTGGCAAAGGTTGCAACAAACCTGTTGGATGTTGATGCTCAACCTTTACTTGTTGACATTTCATACACCTTGAAATGTACTCAGCCATGTCCTTTTTCATACCTGGCCAAAAGTACTGCTTTCTAGCTGTAGCAATTGTCTTCTGATATCCTGGGTGGCCAGAATACGGAGCTTGATGGATTTCATCCATAACAATTCTCCTCAAATATGCTATATTAAGAATATAAATTCTTCCTTTAAAAGTGAGAAGTCCATCTTCTTCCAATTTATATCCCTCATACCTCTTCTTGAGACTTTGCTACTGCATTTTTTCTTTTACCTACTCATACAATTCATCTCCGGCAACATGATTAACAATCTGCTGCTTCAAATTTGATTGGCAAATACTAAGAGATGCCGCATGCATTTCCTGTACCTTCCTTCTAAGTGCATCAGCTACCTTGTTTTCTTTCCCTTTTATGTGCTTGATTTCAAAATCAAACTCACATAAAATTCCAGCCATCTTGCTTGCCTAGCATTCAAAGTAGGCTGATCAAATAAATATTTCTGTCCACAGTGATCCGTTCTGAGTTCAAATATTCTACCCATCAAGTAATGTCTCCACATCTTGAGGGCATGTACTATGGATGCAAGCTCTAGATCATGAGTGGCATAGTTCTTCTCATGCTCCTTCAGCTTTCTTGACTCATAACATATCACGTGGTTGTCTTGCATAAGGACTCCTCCAAGCCCTTGTCCGCATGCATCGATACACACCACAAAATATTTATCTGGATATACAACCTTCAATACTGGTGCACTGTTGAGAAGATTCTTCAACTGCTGGAAACTTTCTTCACACCTCAATGTCCATTCAAACTTCATCCCCTTCTTTTGCAAAGAAGTGATGGCATGTGCAACTTTGGAGAATCCTTCAATGAACCTCTGGTAGTATCCTGCAAGTCCCATAAAAGATCTTACATTTGTCACATTTCTTGGAGTAGGCCAATTCATAATCGCTTCAATCTTTTCAGGGTCCACAGATATACCCTCCTTTGAGATAATGTGACCCAAATACTAAATTCTATCTCTATAGAAGTCACACTTGATTAGTTTTGCATACAGCTGATGCTCCTTGAGCAATTTCAATGTCAATCTCAAATGCTCTTCATGTTCTTCCCCATTCTTAGAATAAACAAGAATGTCATCAAGGAAGACAAGAACAAACTTGTCCAGATATTTGCTGAAGACATATTCATAAGGCACATAAATGTAGCTGGTGCATTTGTGAGACCAAATGGTACCACTACAAACTCATAATTCCCATACCTTGTCCTAAAGGTCGTCTTATGAATGTCTTCATCCTTGATCCTCACTTGATGGTAACCAGACCTCAAGTAAATCTTGGAAAATACCTTTGCTCCTCTCATTTGATCAAAGAGGTCATCAATCCTAGGAAAAGGATATTTATTCTTCATAGTAACCTTGTTCAACTGTCTGTAATCAATACATAACCTTAGTGTACCATCTTTCTTCTTTAAAAACAGAACCGGTGCTCCCAAGGAGACACACTCGGTCGGATATACTTCTTTTCCAACAACTCTTGCAGTTGCATCTTCAATTCTAGCATTTCCGGTGTACTCATCCTGTAGGGTGCCTTGGAAATTGGTGCTGCTCCTGGCACAAGTTCAATTGTGAAATCAATGTCCCTCTTTGGAGGAAGCCCTGGAATCTCATTAGGAAACACATCCCTGAATTCCTATAACACTTGATAGTCCTCCAACCTCGAAGTTTCGTCTCCCACTGTCTCCTAAATATGATCTCCATACAACTGGAAACCCTTCCTACAAAACTTCTTTAACTGCATTGCTGAAACCTGTCATACTGAAATCACCTTTGGAATGCCTCTCACAACTACTAGGTTCCCTTCTTCATTCATGCATTCGAAAGTCTTATTGTAACAGTCAAGCTTCACCCTGTGAGCTTCTAACCAATCCATCCCAATGAGAACATCATAGGAACCAAGCGGTAGAACATTCAGATCTACACAAGTGACCAACCCATCCATGACCAATGGACATTTCTATACCATTTCACTAACCTTTCTCTTAGTTCCAGTGGCTAGCCGAACTAACCAAGACTTCCTAAGCTTTACTTTTTTAAAAGCACAAATCTCCACTACTCTAGTAGTAATGTAACTATGTGTAGAACCAGGGTCAATCAAAATAGAAACAGATTGCTCAACAATATTACCTGCTACTTCAACCATAGTTGATTGGTGATCGGCTTGGCGGTCCTCCAGTGCTGCATAAATCCTAGGGACTGCCCTTGCTACTTGACCCACTATTTATGCTTCTTGAATGTTGTAAGCCGGTCTTGCACTCTCATTCTCGAGTGGACAGTTTTTACGCATGTGGGATCCTCCACATCTCCAACATTGAAGTGGTTCTCTATTCTGTTGTGGATCCTTAGGTTTTTCTCCTGTCATTCCAACTGGTTTACTCACAGCTTGAGATGGATGCTTCTGCTGATTCCTGAAGTTAGAAGGTTTGAAACCTTTCTTTCTTTGGTCAAACTTATCATTCTTCTTGTCCTTCCATGCCTTATGGCAATCTGGCTTACCTTTGCTTTGCTCATAGCAATACTTAGCCTTCCTTATTGCTTCTTCAAGAGTCCTAGGTTCATAAAACTCAATTCTATCTTTGTAAGACTAAGGTAATCCACTCAGAAAACGCTGGATCTTCACTTTTTCATCTCTGATGTACCGAACATACCTCAACAGCTCCAAAAACTTATTTGCATACTCTTCCATGGTCCGGTGTACCAATCTTAGCTCATGGAACTCCTTAATCTTGTCATCATAATACTTGTTAGAGAGGTATTTTTGCTTGAAATACTTCTTGAACTGTTTCCACTTAAGTCTCCTTTAACTGATCCTCTTTACTTGCTTGAAGTGTTCCCACCAAATGGATGCTCTTCCATTCAGATTGAATATGGCAACTATTGCCTTCATGTTTCCCGAATAATCATGCACTTGAAAGTACTTCTTTATCCCAAGAAGCCAAGCTTCAGCCTCTTGTCGAATATTCACCTCACCATCTAATTTAGGAGGTTTAGCTTTCTTAAATTCATCCCGAGAGCGATCCCTATGGTGTCTCCTTCGTTTCCTTTTATGAGGAGATGAACTTGTATCTCCACTAGATTCTTCGGAGTCAGATGATCCACTGGAAGTCCTTCTCCTTCTCCTAGTGCTGCTCTTACTGCCTTCTGGTCTTGATGTACCTCATCCGAAATCTATCTTTTTCTGCAAGTCCATCAAACTTTACAATATGGCAGCATTCAACTGATGCTGCTCTTCCTGGGCTTTTATTAGGATTCTCATGGTGGCTGCAACATCTGACGGTGTCTCTTGGAATCTCCTTCCATTGGAATCAATGTCATCATTCCTATTATGGACATTTTCTCCCATGGCATCTTCTACTCGCTCATAAGAATCCTGAGCATCATACCCATCATGGGTTCTCATGATTGAACCACCTCTGGCTTTACCACACTGTCCTTTCTGGAGTACTGCTCTTGGAAGTTATCTATAGTTTTGCAATGTGTTAGTAGCAAACTATTAGATGCATAGTATTAATATAAATCAAACTACTTACCTTTTTCTTGGAAAAATCATAAAATAAATTTTTTTCCCAAACACAAGATTTCCTTCATCAAAGAACGTCTATTTGGGGTGGACGGCGGGGGTCAAGGGGGCTTTCCCCCTTGTGGCTTCCCTATGCCACTACAAGGTTGGTCGAGGGCAGTGCCCTCATTTTTTTTTGTTTGTAATTCTTTAATTTTCATGCAATTTGGCGCATTAGATCGCTGCCACTTCTCCTTCTATTCAGCCCTGAAAATCCACTGAAAAACCGCTAAAAATCCCTTTGAAAATCAGTCAAAATCTGCTGGGAAATCCCATGGAAAACTCAAAATTTCCATGTAAAGGATCGGGTCTCATCCTAACTAACAATCCGACGTTTCAGCTATCAAAACAACTAGCTTTCTTTTCTGTTCATTGGCGATCGAATCCACTAAGAACTACGCATAGACGATTTGTTCGTCTACTTTTCTCCGACATGTCGGATCCATAGTCATCTAGGCTCCCGAAACGACGGGCACACAAACAACTTTCTTCTTCTGATGACCAATGTTTTCACTACTTAGAAAAATTTTGAACGAACTTTCTTTACTGCGTTGATGGCCGGAGGCCTTTCCCATCAGGAGCATAGTGGCCTAGCCATCTGCAACGGTGGCATTCAATCGGCTAAGTATCAGCAATCCAAACCACTATCTTTCACCGATCGCCGATGGTCTTCAACACTTAGACATTTTTTCAAAAATCTTTCTCTTCTTCTTTCTGCGAAGCATAACGGTGGTCGAAACCACTAACTGTTATGCGTCGGCGAACCCAACAACTATTTTCCGCCAACGGCATCGGTGGTCTGAACAACTAGATTTCATTGACGACGAAAGTCAATATTGGCGTTTCTTCCACTACATCTAGCTGGCATTTCGGAAGCCTTCACCTGATCTTCACTGAAACTGTGGCTCCCACATCCACTAAGTTCCGCCAATAGACGTCAAACTCTTAGAAAATTTCCCACAAATTTCCTTTCGACTGTCCTCTATTGGGTGTGCTTCCGCCTAGCTCCCCGCTACATCGGAAGTCCTTCCTGCTAAGTGTTCTGATGAACTAACAATTCAAACACTTAGAAAAATTTATGAAAGTTTTTTATCATCAACTGCTTATCTCTGCTAGGCAGAAAGAAATCCTGCTTCTGTCACTACATTTTCATTGTCCATTCAGGTCCATGTTGCAACATGAGCTCTGATACCACACTATAACATCCCCGACCCTCCTACCGATGAAGAGGATGCTACCATGGTGTTAACCATCTGGGCTAAGAGCCCCATGAACATGTACATTCATAAAATGGTGAAATGCTGAAATAGAATGCTTTGACCTAAAACATGCATACATGATTATTTATCAAACACAACGAAAGCAACATAGATTCATACAAGCATTCAACATGTTCATCATGATCATTAACAGTAAATAGGATTCCAAAGTAAAATAGACAAGATTACTTATCTTATAAAGAACTCGTTCCGCAACCAGCTATGTTGCTGCAACGTTCCACCCAACCATAGGCTAGCACGCTCCTAAATCTCTTAGCAATGCTGCCACCCCTGAGCTGGGCATGAATCCCCAAGGAATAAGGAACTAACAGGCTTACACATATCCAAGGGTAACAACACCACAAGGGTACTCAGTTCAGCCAAGTGTTGTAATGGATAATTCACCTAATAACCTAGGTCTGGGGGCTACCAACATACTATGACCTTGCAGACAATTTGATTATAAAAGCACAAATAGGAAATAGGGAAGTAGCAGGAACTTACTTGTAATAAACAAAGGTTGGTCCAAGCTAACTCCTTCCTCTTTGCTTCACTTCTACAATCTCCAGGATAATTCCTCCTTCAACCTGTTAACAAAGATTCTTCCAATATACAGTATGATTCATATATAAAGATGCAGGTTAGGCAAATCACATATTATAATGAAATATAAATATTCACCAAGCCACAACACATGAAACACAATATGGAAGAAGTAATCTGCTTTATTAACAATAATAGAGGGAGTTTAGGTTACAACCCAATGTCTGAACAAGGGACTCCTCTGTCACCAAAGGACTCTGAGTTTCTCTGCTCCAAAGGTTCTGTAGAAAATCCACCAGCATAACTTTACTCTCCAAGTATCAATGTCAAACCCTCCCCAAGGCCTCTATTTATCTGAACGAAATGAGGCAGTTCTCGAAGGTTAGGGAGGTTGCAGCAGTTAATGGGATTAAGGTAAATGAAACAACTAATCTCCCATTAACGCATGTTTTTAAAAACTAATTTTGAGGAAGATATGCACGGGTCTGTAGTAAGGCAACCCGCGCATCATGCGCGACTCTGTAGAAGGGCAACCCGCGCATAGATGTATGCGCGACCTGCTGAACATAACACTCGCGCATATGCGCGACATGCCAATAGGGATAGTCGCGCATGCACTCAAAATCTCAAAATAGCAAAGTAACTAGCTGGGCATATAGGTAATGTATTTCATCATCAACCAAGGTATAATGAAACTGGGAAAACCTCAATCCATAAGTGTCCTTTTGTGTGCCGACCTGAGGGATGTCAGCACTCGGACGGAGAGGTGCCAATCAGCTGTATAACAGATGCCCCCTAATGTGTGAGGTCAGAGGGGAACGATGGCCGAAATACATTATAATACTAACTCTGGAGAAACTCAGAAGTCCAGCGGAGCAGAAGGAGTACCTGAAACCAATACATAATAATGTCATATACCAAGCGATATCTGAGGATGCTATGTTCAATTTACTGGAACACTAGCTCCTTTACAATATGAGAGTACATCATATAATACGGGTAAAACCACGTATGTACAAAGGTGGATCAAAGCCACAATATAACAATGATGAGTCTTCAAAAGATCTGGAAGCTGGATATAGAAACGGAACATAGTCTTGCGCAACTTAGTTCATAAGTGAGGAGCTAAGGTCTTCATACAAGATCCCAAAGAACCAAGTACAATCCAAGCCATGTGAATAAGGGTAAGTTGAAGTCGAACATGGAGAGGATTCAACAGTTTGTCAACCAAGAGATGATAATTAACAACTGAAGCAAAGGAGTTCACTACTGATGAAAGTGAATCCAGAGGTACTACCGTCAAACTCTAGGTCGTCGTCATCAGGAAGTGCTGAAACTGAACCATACTGTGATAGGGAAGGCAATAGATCCTCCAACGGATCACAAGAGTGACGAGGAACTGGGAAAAAGAAGGTAGACACAAGGAAAAGGATAACAGATATAACGGTTATTGGATCAGGCTATAAATCAGATAGTGAGAAGAATCCTGGAACAGTGAGCACGACACAAAGATGACCCAAGGCAGCGTATAACAGATAGATAGGACAACTAGACTTATCTGTCATGTAGGAGACATGATCAGATTCCCCAGGTAGAATGAACAAGAGGAGGAGTCAGAAAAAT
>LPNX010139190.1:0-11665 GCA_001517045.1 Pseudotsuga menziesii | reverse complement strand
AAGGCAAAAGGAAAAGCTAGTCTAGGAGTAACTTCCTTGCTTTTTTCCCTCATCGTCCTCCTTCCTTTTCTCCAAAAAAACATGGATCTAATATCTTTCCATCTATTATTTGGCTAATCTAATTTATCCAATTCGTGAGCATATTCATAGATTTGGAAAGTCTTTCTTGCACATATGGGGGATTTGACTACTTTCAGTAAGCCTACTTTTTTGACTAATTCGAATAGAAACCTATTGCTTTCAATATCTGATATAATTATATATTTGAGCAAATTATAACTTCATATGGTTGGATGATGTACACTTATTCAATACAGGATTAAGTTATGCTCCAATTTCGATCTCCTTTTGTGTCAATTTTGCATGTTTGATTAGCAATTTTGTGAGTGTAATTGTTCTACCACTTGGGTTCAATTTCCACATGGTATCAGAGCATTTGTAGATCGATTTATCTCCTTCCAAATTGTTATTGCAGGTTTTACATCACTGACTGGGAGCACATTCTGTTGATTGGAGGGCATAGTTGCTGAGATATGGACCAATCTCAAAGGATCATCTTGAATCCATTCAATTTCTTCAAATGGAAAGCTAAGATGGAGATATTGTTAAGATCAAAAGGTATCTATAGGGTTACCATGGAAATTGAGGCAAATCCCAATGTAGCTGCAGGGAAAATTAAATGGCACAACGGGAGGAATGAGGCCTATGGTCTTTTGTGCTTGAGCATTTCAAGAGACCTCCTCTTTCATCTTGATTCATTGACATCACCTAATGAGGTTTGGGAGAAGCTTGAATAGATTTTTGGAAAGACAAATGAGATGAGAGGACATCAAATCAAGAATGAATTGATCTCCTTGAGTCCCAGTAGCTTCGAATCATTGTAACTCTACTTTTCCAAGTTTAAGGCCCTTGTTTTGTAGATAAAACAATGTGGGATCGAAAATAAGGAAGAGAAACTAGTATTGACCATACTCTAAAATCTTGGTCCTGACTATTTAGTGTTTTTTTTGACCTTCCATGCCACCAAAATGACAGCGTGAACCTGGAAGATGCCTAATATTGCTGAGTTCATGGAATCCCTCACCCAGGAGAAAGATAAATTGGTAATGATGGGCACCATCAAACCTTCCAAAGACCAAGCTTTGGTTTCTAGAGATTCAAAGGTGGATTCAAAAAGCAAGAAAAATCTAAAAATCCACCTGAGCAAAAGAGAGACAATTCAAAGTCTCAATAGGAGTCCTCAGGATCCAAGAAGAACTTCTAGAAGAAAAAGAACAAAGGAGAAATGAGCAAGTGCGCATAATGCAATAAGGGCTATCATCCTAAGAGCTCTTGTATGAAAAATAAAATTGACATGTTGACCCAACTCCTGGAGAAGAACAACATCTCCCTTCCTGATTGCTCAAAGAAGAGGGAAGGAGGATCAAATTCAAAAGACAAGGAGAGAGTACATGATTTGGTTGTTGACACCTCAAGCTCACCTAACTTCATCATTGATTCTGGAGCTTCCAGACATATGGTTTCGACAAGGGATGTCTTCTCCTCTCTTGACATGTTGAAAGGTCCACAAATAGTTTTGGGAGATAACTCTCTGACTGATAGTATGGGGAAGGGTAATATTGATCTTGACCATATTCATTTCAATATTGTGTTATATGTTCCATTTCTTGCCTCTAATCTCTTTTCAGTGTATCAGATGACTCACACTGGGTCTCCAAATAAATTTGTCTTCTCCCCTAATTAAGTTGAAATATCAGATATTTTGAATGGTAAAGTCATAGCAAAAGGTGTTGTGGATCACACTTCAAAGGTATATGAGCTTTCCCATTTTCTCCCATACTCAAACCCCTCTACTCTTCTCACCCATGCTAATGAGGCAAGAAATATTTGGCATGAGAGATTTGGCCATCTTAATTATAAGTATCTTTATGATTTGAGTGACAAAGATATGGTCATAGGGTTACAAAAGATCAAGTTTTCTAAGGGATTCTATCAAGGTTGTATCCTAGGAAAACACCCAGAGCACAAATATGAGAGAGCTATTCATGAGAGAACCTCTGCACCCCTTTAGTTAATCCACAATGACATTGTTGGTCCTTTTCATCATATTTCCATGAGTCAATCAAAATATGCACTCACCTTCATAGAAGACCTTTCTAGGTATTGTTCGGTCTACTTCCTAAAGCACAAGTCTGAAGTTTTTGATCTCTTCAAGGTCTTTAGAGCCCTGTTTGAGAACCAGTCTAGGAGGAAACTCAAGATCCTCATATATGAAAATGGTTGTGAGTATGTCAAGTCTGAGTTCATCCATTATTGTAAAGATTCAGGTATTTAGATGCGGCAGTCTATTCCTTACACAACACAACAAAATGGTTTTGCTGAGAGAAAGAACATTTCACTCAAGGAGATGACAACTTGCATGATGGAGGCTAAAGCTTTGCCACCAAATTTTTGGGCCAAGGCTATAAAATGTGCATCCTATATCTAGAATAGGGTGCTGCATAAGCATCTTGATGACATTACTCCTTTCAAATCTTGGAGTGGGCACACGCCAGATGTGACCCATTTCAGAATTTTTGGCTCAAAGGTTTGGGCTAGAATTCCAACTAAAAAGAGCAAGGATTTGCAACCCCAAAGCCAAGAGTGCCTATTTTTTGGGTATTATAAATATTCAAAAGGGTACAAGCTGATAAACTTGAGCACTAAGAAATATTTCATTGAAATAAGTGTTCAGTTCAAAGAAGAGCCTTTAGCAATGGTTGAAGTTGGAGAGTCCTCTTCACCACCACAACCACTGATTGTAAGTGAAGAGACTAATGAGTTTGATGATTCTGATATGTCTAATAATGATGATTTAATTGCAGATACTAACATTCCTACAATACCAAAATGGGCAGAAAGGACCGTTCATGCAGCTGGGGAACTAGTTGGGAATCCTAGTAACACTAGGAGGACTAGATCTCAATTTGAGAGTGCCCTTTATGTGAAATATCCACTCTTTTCTGAGAAGTGTTATTTGATGGTTGAATATGATCCTCAAACATATGAATATGCAGCACATGGTCCAATATGGAAAACAACCATGAAAGAATAAGACATCTTGCTCTAGAAGAACAACACATGGGAACTAGTTGATCTTCCCCAGGGAGAAAGCTAGTAAACTGTAAGTGGGTATTTAAAACTAAGTTTTCTTCTGATGGTTCACCTTTGAAATATAAGGAAATATTGGTATCCAAGGGTTACTCTCAAGTGCATGGTATTGATTACAATGAGACCTTTGCACCAGTGGCAAATATGGACTCCATAAGGCTAGCTCTAGCTATTGCAACTTCAAGAAAATGGGAGGTACATCACATGGATGTGAAGTGTGCCTTTTTAAATGGATATCTGAATGAAGAGATTTATATGTAGCAACCATAATGTTTTGTTTCTAATCCATTTTTAGTGTTCAATTTAAAGAAATCATTGTATGGGCTCAAGCAAGCCCCCAGGGCTTGGTATGCCAAGATTGATGGCTTTCTACTGTCACTGAGTTTTGTTCGATGCAAGTCTGATATGAATGTATATTTGAAGCTGATTAATGGTTCTCTAATGATAATTTTTTTATATGTGGATGACCTACTGATTACAGGAAGTTCAAATAAAGAGATCGTCTCCTTGAAGGATGCAATGAACCATGCATTTTCCATGACAGATTTGGGATTGTTGAGCCAATTCTTGGGTCTTGAAATTGCTTAATCCCAACATGGAATCAAATTTCATCAGTCCAAGTATTCTTTATATCTTATCAAAAAGTTCAACATGAAATATTGCAAGCCAAGCAAGACTCATACACTGTATATGAAGTCGATTGGGTGTTTGCTTTATCTTACACATACTAGAACTGGATTATCTTATGCATTTAGTGTGGCTTCAATATATATGGATAAGCCTCATGAGAAACATTGGAGAGAAACCAAGAGGATCCTAAACTTTTTTCAGTGAACAAGGACTCATGGGATTTTCTATAAAGCAAAATCTGACTTAGAGCTAGTTGGATTTACTGACAGTGATTAGGAAGGAGACAACACACATTGAAAGTCTACTTTAGGATATGTGTTCATGCTTGTAGAAGGACCAATAAACTGGTCAAATAATAAGAAGTGTGCCATAGAACTCTCATCTACAGAGGCAGAGTATAGAGGAGTTGTGAATGCAGCTACTCAATGCTTATGGTTGCAGGGGATACTTGGAGAATGTGGTTTTGAATCATAGTTTTCAACAGTCATCTATTGTGACAATCAAAGAACCATTCGAATCTCCATTGAGCCAGTTCAGATACAAATAACCAAGCACATTGAGATCCATATGAACTATATCAGGGAGCTTGTGCATGATGGTACCATTGCTCTACTCTACTGCGCATCATCAGAGCAAGTAGCGGATATCTTCACCAAAGTATTCTATGAGAAGACCTTTAGTAATCTCAAATTACTGCTGGGGATTGCTGATTATGTGCTGAAGTATGATTGATAACAATATTTCCAAAAAAGAATTTTCTTGTCCTTGTTTAAGGGAGGATTTTCCCACTGGGTTTTTGCCTCTTTCCTTGGTTGTATGGACATGCAGTATGTAAAGGGTGACTAAGCCTTGTTGATAGGCCCTATAATATTTTGATATTTACACATAAATCAGGATTAATGAGGATTTTTAGAATAATCAACCCATAGTTACCCATATTTTACATTAATTAATCATTTTTGTCTTATTCCTAGATTCCTGGATTCCTCTCTATGCTAGTTGACTTCCACATGCACCTAGAAGTAAACACTTGATAAAAATGGGTCATGGAGCACTTTGAAATCATCCTAGAATTTTTTTTAGCATGTATTATTTTATTTCTAGTTTGTAAAAGCATAGTTCTACTTTTTCTGTAAGCTTCCTTGCTTTACAATAGTTTTAAGGAAAAAGGAAAAGCTAGTCTAGGAGTAACTGCCTTGTTTTTTTCCCACACAATTCTCCTTCATTTTATCCAAAAAAAATCATGGAAATTATCTCTTTCCATCACTTATTAGCTATCCTATATTATTTATCCAATTTGTGAGAATATTCATATATTTGGAAAGTCTTTCTTGCACCTATGGGGGATTTGACTAGTTTTAGTAAGCCTTCTTTTTTGACCAATTAGAATACAAAACTATTGATTTAAATCTATGATGTAATTATATATTTTAGCAGCCTATTCCTTCATATGGTTGGCTGATGTACACTTATTCAATATAGGATTAATTTATGCTCCAATTTCAGTCTCCGTTTGTGTGAATTTTGCATGTTTGATTAGATATTTTGTGAGTGTAATTGTTCTATAACTTGGGTTCAATTTCCACAGGAAAAACTCTCCTTCCCATCATCTAATAGGTTCTCAGAGGATTCATGCACAGAGTATCTATGATAATTGTCAAACGAAATATCATGACTCCTGCTCAAAAATTATGAAACTAGGAATTCATTCTTCACACTTGCTTCAGTAAAGGCATGACCGTTCTCCTCAACAAGACCAAGTAAATAAAACATATTCCCCTAAAAAAAAGTTTCCAAATTTTGAAAATATGGAGAAGAACGTGTTCTATAATTTTCATGTCCTTCGATATCTGATCGTGGACTTGCATACCCCACAACTGTTTCTCCAGGCATGCCATCTAAGTATTCATCCTCATATTCATCATATATAGGCATGCAAAAATACTCATTTAAATTACCATGGACACAACCTGCAATAGGCTGGTTTCAATATTTGGAAAACAAAATAGTAGAACCTCTCATTTTTTCATCATAATATTGATCTTCTTTTTGTCTACTGGAAAAAGGGGTAGGTTTCCAAGAGAATGTTTCTTTTTCCTCATACAGCTTGACATGACCTGGTTCTTTGTCAACTTTCTCATTACAGTTGGGGTCTGAGAACCTCTTTGACATCCTAAGATTCTCTTTGACCTCTAGTAAATCATCAAACATATTCTACAACGTTACTGATTTCCTCTCCAAAAGAAGTAAAGAAATTTCAGGAGGAAAAACATATGCGTAAATAAAATTGGAAGCACCTTTTAACGGTTGAATTTACTTTGGAATATTATAATAAAATCTTGCAAACCTCCTGTTGAAACTTGACATTGTATCACCTTCGTGTCTCTTCATAGAATAAAATTCCAAGAGTATCTAGTAAAGACATTTCAGGAGGAAAAACATATGTGTAAATAAAATTGGAAGCACCTTTTAACGGTTGAATTTACTTTGGCATATTATAATAAAATCTTGCAAACCTCTTGTTGAAACTTGACATTGTGTCACCTTTGTGTCTCTTCATAGAATAAAATTCCAAGAGTATCTAGTCCCATGATCTTCTTTCACCCCAGAATCCTAAAAGGGCATGAGAGAACTCCTCCCAAGTAGAGATGGATCTTATCCAGAGTTGTATAAACGATTTTTTGACATTCCCTTGCAAATATTGGGAAAAAAACCTCATACGAACATCATCATGCTCTATCTCAAAAAGGTCAAGGAAATACTTGAAGGATCGCAAATGTCCCTCAGTTGTAAGTTCTTCAGATTATCCGTCAAACTTAGGAAGGTATTTATAGTGTTTTGTGGGGAAATCATGAAGGGCTTCGGGAAAACATAGAGTTATATATTGGCTTTAGGTATTGGACAGAACAGGTTTAGGTGGAATAGATATACCTTCGGGCATGGCATCGTGAGGTTCTCTAAACTTCTCTTTTATGTCAGGGATTTCAGACAAAAGGTCTTGATTCTAATCAGACATATAGTTTGAAGAGATACTCTCAGTTTGTAAGGACGGGTATACAGGGGTGAACTCAAAACTTTGTTTGGGGTGAAATAAGCCATGAGATATTATTTTAATAAACCTATAAAAAGAGAAAGAAATATTTACAAGGAAGGATAGGATGTTTTGGCAAAATTTGGACCTCAATTAACTTGTCTTTTCATTGAGTCTATCCATGCTTTCACAATGAGTCTGCTACCACGGAAAAATCCCCCAAGCCCCTTTTAAGATTTGACCTTCTAGATCAAGGCTCTGGTGGAGTTGTTTAAGCATTCGGATCGCCGGTTTTTGTGAAAATGAACCTGCCAGGTGAAATATTTATCGTCTATAGTCTGGGAGGATTTAGACCCTCCTTCTCATATCGATCCTTCTGGTTACTGGCTTCCCCGTTGAAGTCACCTTCTAGAATATTTTTAGTGGATTCTCCAGGGAAAATGATACAACCTTTTCACTTGCAAGGGCTTCTGTTTTCCCACATAAACCCTTTGAATTTTGTCGTTCTCCTAGGTATGATCTTCAATTTCATCCCCGACAACGGAACTAGTTTGTTAGCACTTGGAATCGCAGCCAAAGGTTGTGGGAAGGTGGACCCCGAGGTAACAAAAAAAACTCTTTAGGAAAGGGATCTGACTTTTCTATTTCCAGAGAGGGATCTCTCACACATACATAGCAAGGTTAGATATATTGACATGGAATGAATTTCAGGGATTGGTGGTCTTAATGCGATGAATATGTATTGGGATATGGAGTAAAAAATACTAAGAAACACAGAGCAATATGCATAGAGAATTTCTGTAAGAGCAAGGTATCACTTTGTTCATGGTCGATATGTTTGATTCTGGTGAAAAATGAAGAACAATGACAGTACATCAATGTAGAGCACCACGAGGATGAATTCTACACCAACTTTGGAAGAAACATTTGGTGAATGTATAAAACAATGGCCATAGCATAAGAATATGGATTTCGAACCATTATACACTAAGTCAAAGACATGAAGAAAACATAATGTAAGGAAATAACATGAAGAACATGCACATAAGAAGAGGAGATTACAGACTGCAACTGAGAAATACAAAGAAATTTTTACATTCAAAGGCAGACATTCATCTCTGTTTCTTGTATTAAAATGGATCAAATTACATAAGAACCAAAATCTCATGGTTTTGAACCAAAACCAACCCTTTCTCCCTCTGTGGGAAGTATCTTTATAGTGCTTATGGCCCCCGATACTAAACTTGAAACAAGGCCAGGAGTCAATTAAAATCACGATCAAAACTTTAACAAACTAGAATGTGGCATATTCACCACAGTTTACATACATAAAACAAAATAGTATGGAGTAAACACACATGATGGTCTTAAATGGTAGAGTTTCATATTCAGTTTTAGGATCGCTTGTCTTAAAAACGACGGCTCGGGACATTCCTCGATGGCTTGTAGTTGACTCGGCTTGAATTATTTCTCCTCTCATTGGGTCTGCAATGTGCCCTTTCCTTTCTGGGACATTTGTGTTCATTCTGTGCTCAAAAGCACTTTTCTGCCTATGTTCACAGCTGGCAAGAAGGTTTGTGTTCCTTATGTATTTAGCTTTCTGCCTCGCCCCCCTATCTCCTTGTAACACTATTATTCAAGGGGACTTAAAGAAGAGCCGCACTGCTTTTGATAGTAATAGGACTTTGAGGAGGGTTTTAATTCTTGTGCTTCTATCCTCCCAGCAAGAAGGTCCTCCTATAGGTCATATGGCACGACACCTTCTGGGCTTCATCACCACCCCAGATAAAATTGCCAAGTGGAATTAAAAAAGGTGTTGATGAATACTTTGGACTTCCTCTCCTCTAGTCTGAGAATTCACTCCAATGGGTCATCATGTGCTAAGATTATGGATACCGTGACTCTGTCTGGAGTTTTTGTAGATTGGATAGGAAATTCCAGGAACAAAGACAATTATGTAATCTATTAAGATAGGAACAAAGACAAGAAATTGGAGAGATGTAATCTATTAAGATAGTTATGCTCTCACCAGACTCAAGAGGTCCATCTACTTTGATGAACATCCTTTCTTTGACCTTGCTGGAGTCGAAAGACTTTTTTACTACAATGAACGTCCTTGCCATGATGGTTGGAGTTCCCCTAGCATGAAAAATCAGGAACAGTGGAACTCTAGGCCAGGACTCACAAACCAAAAGAACACCTAGACAAACATATTTTTCACACAAGGAATCCATCGCAGACTTCCCTTAAAACTCTCAAGATTCTCAGAAGACTAGCTGTTATCACTCCAGGAAACTCCTCTAGGTTGCAGCTCAAGTATGCCTGGTAACTTACAATGTTTTTGGGGTTTTCTAATATGGATCAAGTCAGGTGACCTATATGACCTTCCACTCTCAAGACATGCATAAAACTCAATCAAGTACAAGGATTTTAGGTACCACTGTTCAAAGGTTGACAATAGGGTGCAGGGAAGGATAACTCATTAGGATGGCAGATTTACACACAAAACAGATGCATATAAATGGATAAATCATGATAAGGATGGTACTTATAATTCAAACCACATTAACATGCCAATAGGGTGACAACTATTAGTCATTAATTGAGTTGAATATAACCTGAATAACACATTCAAGCATAAGCACAGAAAAGAAAGAAATGGAAGCTGAACAAATGATAACAAAACAGCTTATATTAAATTATGAGCAAAATGAGAAGCTAACAATAGTAGGGTCTACAAGTCCCCGAAGTTGAACCTCTTCAATAAAATAAGTTTTAGGATTTATAGCCTTTACAAAATACTCAGATCCTGAAAACTTGGATCTGATTTAACCAAAATAAACAAAATAATTGCTTTTTGCAAAATTAGGTTAAAAAACCCTAACTAACTACTTGTCTAACTATCTGTGGAATTAGTTCACTGTATGAACCTTCGGATAACTAAGGTAACTACTGGAAATCATTGCCACTAGCCCCTTCCTGGTTAAGTCACTATTTTATTTTAACAGCTAGGTGTTGGTGACCCTTACTGCTATTAGGTCATTATAAAACTGAAACAGACCTTTCCTGGTGCTTTCCTCCACCTCCTTCATCTTTAAAATTTGTCCCTGAGCCATCTACATTCACCCAAAACTGGTCCTACATTCCAAAATTTAATTTTAAGCCTCTGTCTACTTTATGTGGTTAAGAGGCCAGACTATCGGAACCATTAGCTTCCGAAAGCAGGGCTTTCGATGGCTAATGAACTGCCTCAGCGTCCGCCTAAGCCACTGAAAGCCCTGTTTTCCAAAAATTCTTAGGTTTCTTTCAAAAATGTTCTTTTAAGTCTGTCTGGTTAGCTTTCTTCTTCAGCATGCTCTATACTAGGAGGGTTTACAGTAGCCTAGATTTTTTCTGGAGGCCGAAGGCTAACTGAAACTCCAGCTAGGGTTTCCAACGTGGGGTGGCTACTAGGGTTTTCCTTGGCCTCCTTTAGCTGTAGTCTTTGGAGCCTAATCATCTTGTACAATATAGTATTGTATTTTAGGTACCTTGTATTCAGTTTCTTTAAGAATATATATATTTCTCTCTGCTCTAGGTAAGACTTATGTAGCAGCTTGTTCCTAATGGTCAATGCAGCATTATTTTTCTTTATTTCCCTTTCCAAAATCTCCATATCATACACTTTCCTTAACAATTGATTTATCCTTTGAGTATTGGGCTTGTTTGAGGAATCCTTTTCTGTTGCTTCCTCTTGCTCTTTTGGTGTAGGGGATGGTAGTTCTTCAGCACTACTACAATCTGCAAAGCTAGGTTTGCACCTTCTTCTGGTTCCTCATCTGAGTCTGAGTAGGGTAGGTTTAAAATGTTCTCATTGTGTGCTGCAACTTCCTGGCCCTTTTCACTGAAGTCCAAGTTTCTTTTGACCTTCTTGGATTTGGAAGAGGAAGGATCTTGTTCTGCTGCTACTGGGGATATATCCCTTCTCTTTCTTCTCCCACTCCCTGGTGTGCTGGACTTTTTGGCAGGAGACTTCCCCTTCTCTTTTGGCTAAAGGCCTGTCTCAAAACCATTCCAAAACAATAAATAAGGCCATGCCATATTCCTTCGTTTCAGCAACTCTTGGATCAACAGTTGGATAAGACCATGGTGAGACAGTTTGCAAGCAATATTGGTGGGCTGAGCCTTCACTTGGTGTGCCATTTTTCCCAGACTCCTGTGTAAGTAAAAGGGAAAATTTAGTGGTATTTTACCTGTGAAGTGGTTCATTAATTTGAAATGGTAGATCATGGCTCTGTTATATCTTCCTTCACATGTTATGTAGACCACAATGGCCTTCAACAATTGTTGCCACCTCTCTCCTAACCAGGACGATGGCACACTCTTCTTCCACACCACTCCTCTATGTTCAGGCTTTAGGTAGGACCTGAACTCTACATCTTTTGGTATGGTGTTTTTAAACCATTTTTCTCTTGTTCCAGGGAGCTCAATCACCTCGCTCATTAGGGTTTCATATATGTGAAATTCCTCTTTTCCTCATTAGAGAAATTTTGGGGTCTAAAATGGGCCTCCTAAGGAAAATAATAAAATAATAGTTAAAATAATAAAATAATAGTTAAAATAATAAAATAATATTGATTAATTTTGGAGGAAGAAAGAAAAAACTACTTTTTGTGTTCGTATTTTCGACATATCTCATTGTGTTTTTACTCAAATTTCGATCGGGATAGCTCGTTGGATGTGAAATTTGATTCTGCATCCAACGAGTACCCACATTGCATACTTTTGATGGACCTCGCTACCCCAAAAACAAGAAATACCTGAAAAAACATGATGATGATGTCATCATCACATTTTTTCAGGTATTTCTTGTTT
>LPNX010139166.1:0-35810 GCA_001517045.1 Pseudotsuga menziesii | reverse complement strand
CAAGAATTAGATTTGTAATTGAGTTGTGGATGTTGATACTTTTGTTGGGATAGATTTTACATGGGTTGAAGATGGGTATTGTGGTAGTTTTCTCTCTAGCGTATTTGAATATTTAGTTATAAAGGTACTCAAAAGGATTTGTAACATGGTCTTTGGTGGATATATTGTCATATTTAATATTAAACCCCCATTATTTATAATATTAAGTATTGGATTTATTAATAGAAAGTGGAGGGACATTCATGTTCAAGGATCCATGGTGAAACAACCTTGACTAGGTTATGTCCTACAATTTTGGGAACATCGAGTATGTGTTAAAGAACAAATTCCTCAGAGGTCATGATTTGTACACAAAGTATCACAATATTTTGAGTGGTGGGATCTTCAACTCAAATTTTGAACAATGGAGGGTACAAAGGAATATCGTTGATGGTCACTTCAACTCATAGAGATTTTGTTAATTCATGGTAGTGTATTGACATTATGTATCAATACAAGGCTTATATATCCATGTCTATAGAAATATGTGACAATAAAAAATCTATCCATCTAAAATAAAAATAATCTGTCATTTGTATATTGTATACATTGAAAAATGAGTTGTTTATCTTTGTGTATTATTTACATTGAAAATTCTCTTTTTTACTGTGTACATTGTCATTCATATCATTTCTCATAATTGTCATTCATATCATTCTCACTGTCATTGTCATACTCGTCATCATAGTCATTATCATCATCGTTATCATCGCCAACCCTTTTCCATGAGGCATGCATGGCACCATGCAATAGAATTGGTGTTTTCGTATTAAGAACCTAGAATGTTGAAGTGAATTTATTTATCGACATTCAAATACTTTCAGCATAAAATAATTGTAATTTAAATAGTATGCCTACATATTGTTAAAGGATTTTTAAGCATTTTTTATGTTAATGATCATTTTCCTTTTCCGTCTAGACTTCAAATTATGTGTCCATATAATAATTGAAACCCAAATACCTTGTTAGTGCCAAAAGGCCTTTTCAGCAATATAAATGTAGGTAGAATCTCCATTGTAAGAAAACCTTTCATTTTTCAAATTCAAGTGCATTTCTTTAATAAGTCATAGCATGCCTCTCTTTCATTTCACATTGATAGCTAGACGAGGATCATTGAATATATTGCGTTATCTCCTTGCTCCAAATCAGCTACATCTTGAGGTACTTGATAGATTGACTTGTCTTGCTAGGTTTGCACAAATTTGGATGCATGGAGGTGTCCATGAAGATAATTATATGAAATTATATTATATCACCAATAAAAAGGAGTAGGATAATGCTTTATTTTCTATTATTAAAGGGGAAAGGAATATAACAATTGAAAAACATGAAATAACACCTAACGAGATTACTAGGGTATTCAAGAATTAAACATTGAAAATCATGGTATAATCCATGTCCTACATGAAGATTTCATTTACCTCTGTCGCAAGGCAAAAAATCCTATGGAGGACACGTCTCTCAGATTATCTTGGAATCCTATCAACACTTATTATATCCATAGATGGAGTGATAGTGTATTTGGATTTCAAGAAGTGTTGACGGTCATTCCCAACCCATCGCCATGTGTTTCAGTTCATGATTCATTCCTACGAATGTGAAGGGAGTAGGCTCTTTCTATAGATTCCTTCCAACACTTGCACACATTAGTCAACAAAACACCTCGTGAAGGGGAGAAATATTAGGATGGAGTGCTATCGGTTCAAGGTGATCGAAAAACCAAATCCTAAATCATGTAAAAGGAAAAATATTTTGCAAGGAATATATGCGATCGATGAAACATATAATCACATACATACCTTAACACCAGCGCGATGGTTGTGTTTGAAAAACCATTCATAACCTTCAAGTTCATTATCAGCAACACAGCAGAGAGAACACTTATGCGGGAGCCTTCAAAAAGCGGTTCGTCTGCCTTCTCAAGTGTAGGTAAATCATGAAGATCTTCAAAGTCATCAATTGGCAGCGCATGATGTTGATCATCATCCATTCTAACATTAAATGCATCATTGATTAATGTATTTGCACCATCATCATCAATTATGTTATCGTCATGATCATCGTATAATTCCATATCATCATTAACTTGATCATGATCAGTATTCGCAGGACCTACATATTGACGTTCCTCCTGCACTAGTTGTTCCGCAATTACCACATTCTCCATGTTCGGAACAGCCCTAGGAGGCCCTTGCTTTATAATTACAATTAAAACATCAAACAAAGAACGTTAGTCATGTCGATTAAGTAACAAAAATAAAAATGATACAATATACAATTACAAAAAATCTCAATATAAAGACCGCATGATATATAATCATGAATTATATTGACTTACCAATGGATGATATTCATGCCCCCCCTCAACATGTCCATGTTCCCTACAATTTTTTTTAGTTGTTGCAATCAGTAACCTTCTCTTATTAAAGCCCCTACATCAACTGCAAGGACAATAACATTTTCCATCACCCCTTCTTTCCACTCCATCCCACAACCTAGCAAGCAATTGTCGATTTTGTTCTGGATCTTGATGACCTGTAACATTATTGTTACGTGGCATTTTATTACTCAGACCCTAAGAACAAAGTACGAGAAAACCCAAGTATATGATGAGTCTTCTTTTCCACAAGGGTTAGAACCAAATCCACATGAGTCAACCCTAACTCAAGAGTACAAGACCAAGTATATAATGAGTCTTCTTTTCCACAATGGTTAAAACCAAATCCACAAGAGTAAACCCTAACTCAAGGCAAGACCAAGTAGATGATGAGTCTTCTTTTCCACAATTGTTAAAACCAAATCCACATGAGTAAACCCTAAGTACTCAAGACAAGACCAAGTATATGATGAATCTTCTTTTCCACAAGAGAAAACCCTAAGTGAGGGTAAACCCTAACTCAAGACAAAACCAAGTATATGATGAATCTTCTTTTCCACAACAGTCGAAGCCAAATCCCTAGCAAACCCTAATTAGTGAGGGTAAACCGGCCTAACTCAAGACAAAACCAAGTATATCATGATGAATCTTCTTTTCCACAAGAGTCAAAGCCAAATCCATAAAAGCAAACCCTAACTGAGGGTAAACCCTAACTAGTTAAGACAAAAACAAGTATATAATAAATTTTCTTTTCCACAAGAGTCAAATCCAAATCCACAAGAGAAAACCCTGAGTGAGGGTAAACCCTAACTCAAGACAAAACCAATTATATGATGAATCTTCTTTTCCACAATAGTCAAAGCCAAATCCACAAGAGCAAAACCTTATAAGTGAGGGTAAACCCTAACTCAAGACAAAACCAAGTATATGATGAATCTTCTTTTCCACAAGATTCAAAGCCAAATCCACAAGAGAAAACCCTAAGTGAGGGTAAACCCTAACTCAAGACAAAACCAAGTATATGATGAATCTTCTTTTCCACAAGAGTCAAAGCCAAATCCACAAGAGAAACCCCTAAGTGAGGATATAAAACCCTAACACAAGAGAACAAAGTTTCTCCAAGAAAGATTTACCAAGAATAAACCAATTAGAAATTAACCAAGAGATACTTCAAGAGAGAAGTCACCAAAGAGAAAGACCAAAATCCAAGACCAAGTGGGAAGATCCCCACAAAATCACAAGGCCAAAAACAAAACCCTAAACCAAGAAATTAACCAAGAGATACTTCAAGAGAGAAGTCACTAAAGAGCAAGACCAAAATCCAAGGCTAAGTGGGAAGATATCCACAAAGGCACAAGGCCAAAAACCAAACCCTAAACCAAGAAATTATTAACCAAGAGATACTTCAAGAGAGAAGTCACCAAAGAGCAAGACCAAAATCCAAGACCAAGTGGGAATATCCCCACAAAAGCACAAGGCCAAAAAACAAACCCTTAGGAATTTCGCATTTCTTGTCCAAGAGATAAGTGCGAGAGTGAGTGTGTAAGATAATGAACCTAGGCCTACATCTATTTATATTAGTGTGTGTAGGAAATGAACCTAAGCGTCGGATATGCGACGGTGCTTTCCATGTTAAATAGTTGACCAATTAAAAGGAACCTAAGCGTCGGGTTCCAATCTAAATGAACCTAAGCGTCGGGTTCCAATTTAAAGTCGTCGTCGCTTAAGCGATGCTTACTAACATGTCATCGCTTAGCCGATGGTTATGAGAATAGCCGTCGCTTCACCGACGCTTGTGGCCACATTTACAAAAAAAAAATGTATCCTTGTGATTTTTGGTAAGTTTAAAAAGAGAAATCCATGCGCCATCGAATTTTTCCGTCGGATTTTGCATCAAAATTTAGTAGTGCAAGGTAGTGAGCCTTCGCCTTCCCTGTACACCTATGTCCTGGTACCCATGGTTCTTGACAAGTGAAACATAGTTTCTTCCTCCTCAAGTCTTTCCTAGTGTCCTTATCTAACCATGTTTTCTTGGGAACATCCTGCTGGAAAGGTTTCTTGTCCTTGTCCCTAACAGGAAAGTTGGTTTAGAGTGGGAACTTGTTCTTGGGGACTGAATCTTGTAGATCTATGGATCTACTAATGGCATCCTACAGAGTGAGGGGTTTGTAGGCTTTCACCCATCCACGTAGTGGTTCTGTTAGGCCCTCAGTGAATAACATATTCAACCTGCTCTCTGACACATATGTTACCATGACCGTTATCCTTTGAAATTCTGAGCTGAAGGCTTCTACACTACCTGTCTGTTTGAGTTGAGCCAACTCCCTGAAATGTATCTCTGGATCCTTTCTGTCAAACTGCTCCATGAGATTCTGAGTGAAATCACCGTAGGAGTGTATGGTGTTGTGACCCAATGTCACCAATCCGTGGTACCACCACTCATGAGCCTCTCCGTATAGGTGGAGTGTAGCCAATTTAATGGCATCTGTCTCTGTCATGGGATTGAGTTGGAAATAGGTATCCAACTTTTGAACCCATATCCTCGCTGAACCTCCGCGAGTCCCATCAAAGTTTGGGATGGTCAACCTTCCCAAGGTCTTCTGTAACTCATATTTGTGATTGAATCCCTTGTTGAAATTCCATGGCCTATTCCTACTCTTCATGTTGCAGAAATCCGAAAAAGACATGGCAGCATGAAACTCATCCCCTAAGTCTCTATATTCCTGCAAATAAGACCCAAAAGGTTCACTGGGTTCTACCTGCATGACTGGACCACCTACTGTATCTGCCAAGAAGTGAGGTATGGTAGGCCTGTTGGAAGGTCTTCTATATATGTGCAGTGTATTCTATATATTAGTATACGTAACCTTTCCACTGCTACTTGTATATCCTTGATCTATCAGTGAGGGAGGTGTACTGTTGATACCTATTTCTAGTTTCGCAGATAATCTATTGATCACATTAAGTACATATTTTTTCCCTTTGGCTAAGTCTTGCAATGCAGATACTAAGTTGTGAAACTCCATCATGTCCTCCTCTTTTCCCATTCCTTTTCCCTTATCAGAGTGTATACCTATTTGTTCCATGTATAAACTGATATCCTCTAGTTGGATATCCTCAAATTCCCCTGTGTATCTACTCTTTCTTCTCCTATAGGTTACAAAAGGGTCTCCTTATGCATTCATCTATGTCTCATTCTTAAGCCCACAACTAGCCAAGAAGATGGCTCTGATACCATTGTAATATCCCAAATCCTGATATTTTCTAATTCTAAGCAAATACGTTGATACAACCGAGCATGCAAACTGCCATGCAAAAGTCCCTATTTTATAGCAAAAATTGGGGTTAGGGTTTGTGGGATAGAATCAACAATTACCACTGATAAGTTGGTTGGACTGCTCCTGAGAGAGTATGCATGCATCAAGAGCTGAACCGAAGATGAACTAATATCTTCTGCTTTCGGTGAAACCCCAGCAACATGAACTCTAGATCAGCTAAGGGTGACGTTTTCAGTGAAGGAGGTGTCCGATGAAGCTGCTGATTTGCAGGGCTGATAGCCTTCCCGTGCCAGAGAGAATGCCTAGCACATGTGGAAGTTCTGAGATCTCTAGGCAGGCTAGCGAATTGTTTTATAGGTGCAGCTGCTCATGCCCCCCTGATCCCGAAATGGCTGATAATTGCTCAAGAGGAGCACGATCGGATCTTATAATCATTGGGTTCTGGAGTAAGATGCCGATGATGAGAATGGTACCTGGGTTGCGAAGTAAAATTGAGATCTGAAGACCCAGCAAATGATTAGGGCTTTCTGGCTGAAAACCCCTTACGGTTACACACATGCCCCTGCAACAATCTCTATAGTATACTAGATAACTATGAATGAATGGAAGAGAAAATGGTGAACCTGTAGGGCTTACCCTGAATGAGACTAGGGCAGATATCTCGCTACTGAAACCCCGATAGCTGACGACGCCATCTCCAACCCCAACTGATGTGCTGCTATTCAAGAGCTCCAAAATAATAATCATCAAAAGTGAGTCTCCTTTCACTTTATGTTCCTTTTATAACTTTCAACTACGAAAACCCTAATCTTTGACCTAATTAGGTCACTTTATTTTCTAGTTTGCAGTTGACTTTCATGCATGCCAATGGAGACTTAAATGAGTGCATGCATCATTAAATAATGCTTAGATGGCATGCATGATGGTGGCCTTTGGCCCTGCTGGCCCTTCTTGACCTAATGGTGATAACATGATGATGCCCTAGATTTTCCATATATGGCATCAGTCTTTAGATGATTCCCTAACTGTCAGTAATCACATAGGTGAGCGGTTTTGCGAACCCACGGGAATCACATAGGTTAGCGGTTTTGGTCCTCAATGCCTAATCAGATGAGGAGATTACATGTTTGTCATGGAACATAGTGCGTGTCCTCTACTTCTAAGGTAAAAATAAATACTATTGCAATATCTCATTTTTTATTATGTTACAATTATTTTCATAATGTTTATTTATTGATTTATTATGTCAGGGTGGCATCGGTGGAAAGGTACCTATTGCTTCCATGGTTCAGGGTGACCGTGGAAGGTCACGCTCTGTGCCCCGTTAGGTAAGTGTTAAATATAATAACTAAATGTTTCGATTTTTTCTATTAGCATTCGATTTCCACTGTTGACATTCTCATTTTTATGTGCTTATGGTGAATTATTGATTGATTTATCATGTCAAGGTGGGGACCGTGGAAAGGCACCTGCTACTTCCACGATCCAGGGTGACCGTGGACAATCACCCACTAGAAGTAGATCAATAGGGGGTGACCGTGGGAAGTCACCAGCCACAACACCGCATCAAATAAGTGTTAGTTCTTAATAGTAACTAAATTTCATTACAATAACAATGTTTGAATGATGTTAAAATTATTTTTCTTAACTTTATTGTTTGATGAATTTAGTCCAGTGCACTTGATCTAGGTGATGAAGAGCTTGAGGATGAAATTTACTATTCCATAGACCCTATGAATACTATAAAGAAGGCCCTGAAAAAGGAAAACATAGAAATGATATCCTTGGCTTGCATAAGGCCCATGAGATAGGAGATCAGGGCAAGGATTAGAGCTAAAAGAACAAATAAAATTTTATGGGGTAAGTGGCATCTTCATATTTTTTTAAGCTATGACATGATTTCATATCTGATATTATGTTTTCTATTTTTCCAAGTGATCTAATAAAGTAAAGTTTTTTCTTTGTAGGGATTTTTACAATTCATGACTAGAGAAATTGTCGAGACATGTATAGGTAGCAGTCATGCTCCAATGCAGCAACAACGTCAACAAAGAAATGTACCAATGAGGATTTTTTACTCTCCTCCGGTTGGCCTTGAATCCATTGATGAGGGAACTGATTTTGATCAGCATGACATGTCGGATCATGATGATACAGATCCTAGGACTCCACATGACTCCAGAGATGAGCCTACTGTAGATGACCAGGAAAATTTTCCTGGAGCAGCACAAGTTAAAAGCACCGAATCACTAGATCTCACCTTTATGGTGGATGACGCTTGTGTTCCAATCAATATTCAAAAGATTGCGGGTATTTATTAACTAATTTATTCATTTTAATCATGAAATTGAAATGGAGATATGCTGAAATTATTGTAAATTAATGGATTACACGTTTTTGCAGGAAACAATGTTTTCTATAGGAATTTGAATGACAAAGCATTGGATCTGTTTGGCCCCACCATTTGGACATGGTGGAATAGCCAAGATAGCACAAAGAGAGATGTATCGATAGACCACATGGTAAACTTGTTCGGCAATACATTCAAGAAGAAAGTGGTTGCAAAGTTAGCTGGAGAGAATTTAAAATATACCAAGTCCCAATATAGGGATAAATTGTAACTTGACCTCAAGCATGAGCACCCTTCCATGGTTCCAGAGAAAGAGTGGAAGGCACTCATAGAGGATGCAAAGGAGAACTTGCTAAAAAGACAAGGAAAACAACCACGACCTAGAAAAGAAAGGTACAACACATATCATCTTTTTAGTGAAATATGCTCATTTATTGTTTTCTTTTTTGTTCTAAGCAAGAATTCTGATATCTTACATTTTTCAAAATTTTCATATATAGGCTACCGAACACTTCCAAAGCAACCAAGACTAGAGTGGAAAAGCATGGACAACATAGACTGGGCCAAGGTGGCTATAGAAAACTAAGAGTTTGAATCGTAAGAATTAAATGATTAACTGTGGGGAATATTTATTTCAAAGTAGCGAACAAATATCTATTTTTGATAGAGGGAATTTTATATGTGTTATGCATTGCAGGGAAATACATTCCAAAATGCTACCACCGAGGAAGACCTAAAGCTTGGTTTCAAGTATGGTTTTAAAAGTGTCATTGAATATCAGAAAAGCTTGGGGCAGACTCCAATCTCCCCAATGACGTAGATGCAGGTAAATAAAATGAATAAGGACATCATTGCAGTATACTATTAAAGTCTATTCAGTTTTTATTATATCACCCATAACTAAATATTTATGTTTTCTTTTAAGAAATAGTGCAACCGCAGCACTGAATCCAGCGATACTCCGCACGTACCAGTTGATGTTGGGGTGTGCATGTCCCATGATAGTGGGGAGCATAGTGACCATTCTGGTATGTATGCTTTGGAAATAGAAATATATACTGTGATTATAGATATTTATTTCCTAACATATACTTTTAAATTTTCTTCTTTCGATCGAAGACCGTGAAGCTCAGGAGGGTGAACTGCAAGAGGAATTGGCAAGTAGAGAAACAATTAACACACCAGCTGTCACAGCTACATAGATAGGTAAAGAGAAATATTTTTATTTTAATCAAAATGATGAACTATTAATTTCAATAATATTTCAACATATCGATATGCCCATTTTCGTTGTTGCATTTCATGCCCCTTCAAAACTGCCTCCACGCCTTAGTCAATGACGTCCAAGAAGTATGATACATGAGGGAATGGAAACACAAACACTAGCAGGACATGGCTTTGTAGATAATCCACCAAATGATGATGATAATATCCCAATTATCGTTAGTTATTTCACTGCCAAAAAAACATAAATCAAAGAAAAAGTAGATGTATAAATTCATGACTTGTATTTGGATGTATATCAATGTTGTTAGTCTAAAACAATATTTATATGAATTACCTCATTATGCTTCAATGTTTTTATGTTTATATGTTTTGATGACTAGCCTAGTTATGCATGAATGTTTAAATTTTTTCTATGTAAACAACATCATTTATTGGGTATGGGGAATTGAGAGTGATGTGAGGGGGGGGAGGGGCCATATGAGCTTCCACCTTCATGTGGTTGGCCTTGTTCAGTAGGGAATATAAAAATGTTCTTGAAACATAGAGGAGCTCAATAAGGTATAAATACTCTTTTATTACTATGTATTAAAGATGGTTGTAAATTTTTAAATGCATGTCTATTTCTTAAAAAATTTGTTAATAAATTTAACATTTCACGGTTCATTGATTTCTACAGGACTTTGTAGTAGGATTTAAATGATTGTTTATTTGCTTATATATTATTTAATCATATAAAAATTCTGTCTTTGATTATTTATGCAGATCTTGGTGATGGAAATGCATCTCATGGACAAATCTTATCAAGTTGTATGGACGAATGGATCTGGCGAAAGGACAATGATAAGGTAAGTATTTTGACGTGTTCTTTATCCTTAAATGTTATTTCATTCTATTAAGATACAAGAGATACAACCAATAGTAAATAACTACTTTTAGACTATCATCCAAACTAGGAGACAACCTTCTATATAAAACACAAATGCTTCTTAGTAACATAGAAAAATAGAAGAAAAATCACGTAGAAGAAATTAGGATTTTTCATACCTTCTTCCTATAATTTTGGCATGATGAAACCCTGAGTTAAGAAATTTTAATTTTTCAAACCCTAATTGTTCATCTATCTTTCTAAACTAAATTTTCTGATTTGTATACTTGTAAATATTATTCTTAGGTTATTTTTGTTTCTCTTAGGTTTTAGACTTAATCTTTATGTGTTTTTGTAACTTTTATTTTATCAAAAAAGAAATCCCTAAAAAAGGAATTTCTGTGTAAAACCCTAAAAACACAGACCTGCTGCTCGCACAATCTGAGCCCTCTCCTTTATCAAACACAGGTCTACAATATGTATTGCAAACCTCCTATTCCCTAGTTGCCTTCTCTACACACTCAAAATAGAAAACAAGTTAGTATTTCAAACTATTTAGATTGTGGTGTATTTTGTAAAAATATATCTTATTGATTTGATTAGTTTTCTTCCCTATTCACATTAGTTTTCTGGGTAAATGTAAGTCTGATTTTTTACTGAGATCTGGAACCTTACATCTCTGAATACACAGTAATATAATCCTGACATTATTTTACTGAGTATTGTTTTGGATTTTCTTAGTACTAATTATTGCTATTGAGAGCTGGGTGATGGTAAGGGACTTGATGATTTTATATTTCAGAGCTTACATACAGGATCGAGTGAATGATAATAACATTATGGTTAGCTTGGCACTAAATTTTCATTAAGTTACTATTTTATATCTATGCTATCACATACACAGATCTGGAAATCATATGTTAAATGGCACTTTAAATGATTAACATTGGTTATTGGTTGCACTATTTTACACATTCTGATTACTGTGATGATAAACTTTCAGTTGTTGCATGGCACATATGTGGACCATAAATTCATATGTATAGATCTTCAAAGGTAGCAGATAAAGTGATGTTATTACATGAGGAGTCTCTCCAAGCAAATTATGATATGGTTTCTAAACTACAAATTGCATGCTCAACTGTGCAACCTACTTCTCAGTGCCAAAAGGTAATTTATGATGAGTTTTTTGCTACATGAGATCAATCCTAGTAATAGAATAGAAATAAGTTCTCAATTCTTTGTTGAATAACATGTCTCTTTCCCATCATGTGCTTAGGGGACTGTTTTTATCTTATGGGCATATTTGATACTAACTTGACCAATTTTGGCCATGCTTGAGGTAGTTGCATAAGAAGGATAAACTTTTCATATTCACCTCTTCCAATGATGAGCAACATCAAAACAACTTACCACCAGTTGGCACTACAAAGATCCTACATAGATTTTCCAGGTGAACAACTACTCTTTTTCCCTAGGGGTTGAGTTATTTTTTTATTATTTATTTATTTTTCAATAAAGACGAATTCAATGCACTGTATGTTTTTTGTAGTATGATGAATTATCACTAGTATCTCTTCACACGTAGTAGAGAAAGTGATGATATTTTATGAGGAGTGTCTCCAAGGCAATTATGAGATGGTTTCTAAACTACAAATTGCATGCTCAACTGTGCAACCTACTTCTGATCAATGCCAAAAATTGATATATCACTACTACATTTTGACCAAAAATCCGACGGCGGTATTGTCGGATTTCCGACACTTCCCTGTCGCATGTACGACACTATGATTTTTTTTTAAGCGTCGGTAGCCTATCGTCAGTTATCCAACATCGGTTTAAACCGTCGGTTAAGCGACACCTCAGCTACCGTCGCTTAAATATAAGGCGTCGGTTAACCGACAGAATATCTTCGACGATAGTGAATTTTTTTTTAAAAATAACCTTCATGCCGTCGGTTAAGAGACAGAATGGTCGTCGATTAAGCGACGGTAGGAAATGTTTTGTTTTTAAAATAACCTTCATTCCGTCGGTTAAGCGACGGCTATAACCTTAATTTCGTCGGTAAAGCGACAGTTATAGGTGTCGGTTAAGCGACGCCTGTGTGTGTTTTTTTTTTTTAAATACAAAAGCAGAGTACCTAATTTAAAATCCGTCTTAATGAAATTTCTATAAATATCTTCAACATTCTATAGTGTATCTTACATGCTTTAAAAGTAAAACACCATATGTTGTGCAGTGCATACTTTACTAGAGATGTTTTACAAAATGTCCATCTAGTAACTAATGCCAATCAAAATAATGTGAATATTGGCGATGCAATTGTGTGTGCATAATGTTACCCATATCCATTGATTGTCTGATGTGCATATGTGCACTTACAGGAACGACAATAGATGACCATATATAATTTTCAAATGTCATTACCCCTTGCTAAATGTACTTAGCATGCTTAGTGCTATCATTATCTCTACATGTACAATGTATGATGCAGATTGAAGTACTGTAAATATCGTATATCTGGCAGGTTAACATAGTAGGGAAAAGACATCAGTGCCAATAGTGTAGAATGTAATACATATGGAATGCATCACCATTCAAAAACACCATTATAGACTTACATACCTGTTTGATCGAAAGTCCTCATTGTCTCTGACTGTCAATCCAACCTCTGAGTGCTGTAAAAGATAGAACCATATGAAAATTACAAGAGCTCCAACATTCTATTATATGATACATCAAAAAAAATCCAAACCACAAAATTCTTAAAATATCTCTTTACAAATAATCCATTGTGCTCTATCCTATAAATAAGAAAAGCCAGCAAATAATACAAGTATATCAGATCAGTGGCAAACTTACTTGATTTGAACTTTAGTGTTGGGAAGATAGTTTTGAACTTATAAAGAAATTTTTACCGACCTAGAATGCAAGAAAACGTAGCTTCATTTATTATAGCATGCATACTTTGTTGTAGAATAAATCTCAGTAATAGGAAGCAAGGTATACCCCCCTCACATGCACATTACTTAGTATTGAATGTGGAAAATATTAAACTCTTTGAATGTTCCATGCCAAAATATGTTATGGAGAATTCTCCCTTGTGGAAAGGTGATACCTCCATTGGATCCTTTCCTTGATCCAAGACAGATAGAGGTGTAGACAACTATGATTTCACCCACTAGATCGAATAATTCATTCACTATATCTAACAATTAACTCACTCACAAGATATGAAGTGATACAGAAGATATATTTACACACCTTAACATATGTGAGGTCTTTGGTGAAGATCAATCCTAATTGCTTCAAATTTGATAGACTTGGATCCAACTCCACTTTCTAGTACCATACACACAAACAGAGGCAAGTAAACTTTTTTAAAACCATTATAAAGTATATAAAAATGCATGTAAATGACATGAAACATGTAGATCTAAGAAATATATATCTAGATCTAATCTGATTTACTCAATAACAACCAAACCCGCCATAGACATCACATTAAACATATAGATGTGAATCACACACATTCATAAACACCATAATGTGGAGATAGAGAGGAGGATAGACTTATAGTGTAATAAATAAATATCTTTGGGAGGAAGGTTAACACTTCTCATAAGTGTTGAGAAAGCACAACACCAGTCTTTTGGATATATTTGGCTTACATTCCTCAGCTCAGGAAACACTTGACAAATACTAAAAATAAAAATGATTCATTTGCCACAGCTTCTGGGAATATATAGGCATTTGGCAAGTGAACTTGGGTTAACTGAGTTGGACCCAAGTCTAACACAGTCAACACAAATTTGGCTCACCTTGAATCAATTTTGCTTATTTTGCTTGGGAGCAAGTCAAACATGTAAGTCTGTTATGCCAACTTCAACCCTTAACCCAAGCAAATTAGGTATCATATACTGTATAGTTAGGTTACATCATATATGACCAGATATTTTATTTTATACCATTAAGGAGCATCTTGAAAATCCTTTCTAGAAAGCAAGGCAGTTAAAACGTTCTCAGCATATTAAAGGAAGTATGGGACCTCATTGTACTAGTCACCTTTGTGACTAAGTATTAATCAACTAAACATAATATTTATAAAATACTAGATACGGATATCTAGTTTGCCTTGAATAAGAATTCACATGAAAATATGAAAAGAGTCAAATTATTTTTGAAGATGCAATAGATGGCCACCAAACTCTACCTCAACAATGATCTAAGGAACTAATCACCAACAATGGATCATTAGGCACCATATAATAGCAGTGTGTGATATTTGACAATGACTTCCAACTCTTCAATAGTCTTGTCAACAGAAAATTAACTAGAAACAGAGCAATACAATTTGTGAATGCAGGTTTTCACAGTGGTTCTTCATTGAGATGTCTGTTTCTGAATTTCTCTGTGTTGTGGATTAGCATACCAAATTTGTGAATGCAAGTTTTCACAGTGGTTCAATATTGAGATGTTTGTTTTTGGATTTCACTGTATTGTGGTTAGCCCGAAACCCTAAATGACCTCAATCTCCAAAAAAGAAAAAATTGCACGGTGCTCTGGTGTGCTAATAATCAAGCAATCCTATAATCGCTTGCCTGTGATGGTCTAGAAGACAAAGGCTGACACTACTGGTGTAAACCATGCAAGCAATGAACATTTTCTATGAATGAATGTACCTGTGCCCATTCCCGTGCCACAACAGAAAGTGCAAAACAAATTCAAAATATCAACACCACAGGGGCAGATGATGGTTCAATTGGGAAGCCATTTTCACATAAACAGAACAAACTGAAGAACTGAGAACCAACCTTGACATCGTAGAACTTGATGTAGAAGCGTGGATTGGGTACATTGACTTTGCTCTCCAATGTGGCGGTAATGGCTGCGTTGAGCTTCTTGTTGGTATCGGACCCCAACCCTCCAATGGACACCAATTCCCATACGCTGCTGGTTCCTGAGTACCCCCAAATGAAATCGCTGCCAACCCTTTCAGCTGCACCATCACATACTGCCAAAACATAATGTTAAATACATTAAACCCCCAATTAGCAATATTGACAAAAGGAGGGCTTGTATTTGGTATCCATCCATTATTCGTAGGTGTGACCATATGATTTAATTAAGAAATGATTGGACGTGGTTGCAATTTGTGTGGGGAAGGAAAAAGGGTAGCCTACACATTATGATCCCCTAAATATAAATTTCTAATTTGTACCAATTGTGCAAATTCATCAAAATATTTCTCGGTACTAGTGTATTCTAATTGTTTGTTTATACTTCCTCCATTCATATGGTTATTTTGTAGATTTCAGTATGTTTAGCATTGTAGTTTCTTTCTCTTTCCCTTATCTTAATCATCCTCGGTAGGATTTCTCGGTTTTCCTAGGTAATAAATCATTTGGTATTTTTTTGAGGTTCTTTGAAACATATGGCTATTGGTGCTTATATGGCATTTACATTTTTTATGCTTAAGCAGAATTGGATATTTGGAGAGAAGTACCATGGTTGTTTCAATTGATTTACAAAACCACTACAATCAATGGTAAATGATCTATTTGTGTTCAACTACAATGTTATCCTTCATTTTTCATTTCTACTTGATGAATGCACTGTGGAATACATTTAATGTGGTTTCATTTTATATCTTCTCCAATTGTCGAATTCTCCCCTTCAAGAACTTGTTGGATGGCTTTTGGTCTATTAACAAAGAATGCTTCTTTGGTGTCTTTTGGAAGTTGATTTAATGGTAATATCTAGTTGATTAGATTTTGGAGATATAAGAGTATACATTTTCTGATGTATGGTAGGCTACACTCAACATTTTGATGACCAAGGAAAGCTTGATATTTTCCTAGATTTGGTGTAGTAAGAACTCATGTTTTGTTTCATCACTTTGTACATCAGGTTAATATTTTGTCTATATTATATTTGAAATATTTGCAGTTCATATTTTTAGAAACAAAATTTTGTGCACAATGGCATCTACTTTATTAAACATAAAAACATAGAGATTCTTGGAATTGTAGCAGTATTTTCCAAAGTCTATTGTTCAAATCCACCTCTAAAAGTTAATTTAAAGTTTTTTCCTAGCCCCTCTTGTCTTCCCCATGATTATGAGCATTAGAGATTTAAATGCCATTCTTCTGTACTTGGTTGTATTTGGAAATGTCGCTAATTTGATGCACAATGGATTCAAAATGTACTAGTTTTCGTTAGTCAACATTTTCTTAATGTGATCCTCATATTTTCTAAAATTTTTGCTCATTTCATCTTTGCAGGACTAGTCTATGGGCTGAGTTCGACCTCAAGAAAATCTAAATAAGTGTAATGAAGTTTGACAGGGGTATGAAACTTATGGTTTTGTTGCATTTCAAGATCCACCAATGTATGGTTATATGGCATACTTTGTTTTTGGATTGATGGAATCTAAGGTATTCTCTATTAATCCATTTAAGGTGGTCCCATAGAATCCCATATTGACAATGAATCATTGTAGGGTGGCACCTCATGAAAGTGTTCGTAAAATCAAGTGGCTCTTTCTAAATGAAACTAAACCTAAATAAATTAAGAGTTGCATAGAGAACACTCTAATATTATAACCACACTTGGAGATGTTCAATCAATGGAACATGATGCAACAAAAGAATGGGCACTGACTTAGAATTGTTTTTAGAATGGATTCAACTATTGGAACAAGGTTAGACAAAAAGATAGCCTTTATGCTAGACACATATATTAATATTTAGATCAAACAAATGTTAGTTGGTTTTTTTCTACACTTGATCAAAATCAATGTAGAATTCCAGTGGGATATCATTCTATGAACATCGAAGAAATTCATAAAAATTTCTACAGAAATCCCTTTATTAAGAGAAACAACAAAGGAAGGTTATGAAAATACACTTAGGTAAGTAACCAATATGGAGAGACACTTCCACACTATACTGTTTTTCAAGACCATCAAATTTTCCACCCTAAAAGTTGACATGACCTTCCAAATTACCCATCAAATGAATGGCCAAGAACAACTAGTCACCAATATGTAGCAAGAGGCAAAAAGCATGGTAATGAATAAAATACATAAAGTCCACTCACTCAAGGCATCGTCGCTTAAGCGACGCTTATGAGGCTATCCGTCGCTTAAGTGACGCTTATGAGACTAGCCGTCGCTTAAGCGACGCGTATGGCCACATTTTCAAAAAAAAAAATTATCTTTGTGATTTTTGGTAGGTTTAAAAAAAGAAATCCACGGGCCGTCGGATTTTTCCATCGGATTTTGAATCGAAATGTAGTAGTGATTGGTTAAGAAACAACCTCTGAGACAACCCTTTAGCTGATAGGCCGTGCATTAAATATCTTCTCCAACCCCGACATTTTCGCCGCCGCTTGCGCAATAATGCTTCAATTGCATCAGCCAATAAACTCCAAGTTAAATCGAATTAAATATTTATTAAAAGCAATAAAATATTTTGTTTTAGGTAAAACTATGTAGAATGAGAAAAAAATTATTGGTCAACACATAAACTAATATGGAGTCAACCCAAATCGAATGCTATATACCTGCGCCTTCGGCAGGTATAATAAGGGTTTTTATATACATAATGTCGGAGCTCTTTGTATATAATCAAGGAAGGCACATATACGTTGAACTTAGGCAAACAATGATAAGCAAAGCTAAAAGTACTTACAATCATTTATAAAGTTGTTTCAAAATAAAGTGTATATATATATATATATATATAGTGTTGGAGTTCTTTATGAAGTTGTTTCAAAATAAAGTAATTTTTGTTTATAAGGTGTATTGTTAAGGTATGTGGTATTGTTGGTCAAAACTTACTTTAATTAGCCTTGTATGTAGTAGGTATGAAGGTCTCCATATAAATTAAAACTAGCACAATCACCTAACTTGGGGTAGGTGAACACAAATAGGTAACAAGTTAAATGCCACTATTGTGAGTTATTTGGTGTTGTTGGTTGAAACTTCAATTAACCTTTTATGTAGTAGGTATGAGAGTATCCACATAAATTAAAAATATTGGTTAAAAAGTAGTTCACTACCACTTAATTTATGACTAGGCCACAAGTTAAGTGTCATTAACAAGTTATTTGTTATTTGTTCTCCAAGCATAATTGTAAGACTCTAAATTAAAAGTCTCGTTAATCTAGAAATAATTTTAATTTTTGTATGGATCATTTCACTCATTCAAATAAAGTTGATCATGATTCAATATTCTTTGCCAATATGTACATCATAATCCAAGTTCACTAAACTTTAAAAGCTTTGAATTAAAGTTAATTGGTGGGAATTACCTTACTTTATGGGTTAGAATCAATTGATCGATTATATTCTAATATCTATTTAATTTAAAAATGGTCATATTTGTATAAATAACAGGTAATTTATGCATAGATAATTTAATTTAAGTTAAGCTAAGTTAAGATATTAATAATAGTTTTATGGTTTTATATTTCAATGTTTGTAGTAGTTGCCAGTCTAAACTTTGAATTTAATTATTTTGAAGTCTTCTTTTAAAGTTCTAAATTTTTACATTAACTTCACATTGCACATCAAGTATGTCATATAGTTATTTTATTATTTCTAGAATATATTTTATTATTTTTATAATTGTATTGTGAAACATAATTTCTTTCATTAAACTTGAGAATTTTAAAAACATTAAAATTATTATTTTTGAAATTTTATAAATGTTATAATTGTATATAATTTATAGTTTCATATTTTTAAATTTTGATATTTGTTTTCAATATAATAAACTAACTTTAATATTTAGATATCTTTTAATTAATTTTAAAATTAAGGTATATACAAAGAGTTTTATAGTTTCATAAATAAGAAATTTTAATTAGTTTAATTAGTTTATTTTTTAATAGTAGAAATATGTTTTTAGTTGTTGGAAATTCAAATTTTCAAAACGTGAATTCAAATAGAATTTATCTAATGTTAAAAAAATGAAAACTTTTGAAGTTATATATATAGTCACAATAAATCTCAATTTGTTATAGTCTTGTTTACATAGGTAGAAACTCAAAATTTGTGTAGAATCTTATACATAATAAAATAATTATAATTACTACATGTATATTCATGTTGATAGTTGTTTCGAATATAGTAAAGTAGATTTTACAAATATGAATCAATTTTAATAAATATTGAACTTAGTAGTTGTTATGATTTGATGTTCAAAACTTATGGAGTGAGATATGTCTCCATGTTAGAAGTCAAGGGTTGCCTGTTTTTTCATCTATTGATGAGGCCCCCCTTTGCACATTCCTTGTTGGATATTAGACTCACAAAAGATATATCAACAATCTCAACAAACCAATAGTAATACAAATCATATACTTGTTTATTGTATCATTATATATAAAATATATATAATAATACAAAATCTTAAATTCCCTAATACCATTATAAAACTAATAACATACATTATATTGAAAACAATTATTACTATACAAAAATATATTATATTGTGTACATATAATGTGTACATTACTATGTAATGTATATTGTGTAAAGATCATACCATTATAATTGATTTATTGTATAGTAATACTTTATTTGAATATAGTATGTATTATTATTGATTTCTAACATATAATTGTATTATGGAATTTTAGATATTGTGTTATTACATCGATGGATGTTTTTATTTGAGATTTGGGGTGGACTACGACCTATGCTTTTTCATCTACAAACAAGGATGAGACAAGTGTACTGTGGAGATTGATTCTATGGAAGTCGTTCAAAATTTGAAATAAACAATTATATAAAAAAAATTATAAAAAATAGCTCGTAGTTGATGAATGGATAAGTGGTAACGATCCATGGATAACTCATAGTTGTTGATTGGATAACCGAGAGTTCATGGAAAATAACTAGAAAAATGCAAGATAAAAAAAAAGAACTAATAGTTGATAAATAACTAAAAGAATATGAGGAATAAAAAAAATTACAAACTGTCTTCCTTTCCATTGATATCTCTCAACCATTTGATCTGTATCAGCGTGATCTAGCCACAAACTATGTGGATGTGCTAGTCTAAGTACATTTGACATTTAGGAGTCTAGCTAATGTGCACTCATGCTCCAACTCCTAATAAAATCGTTTGAACACATCATAAACTTTTCCATCTGGCAATTGGGCATCTAGCTAATTACATTGATATGCATTTAATTTCGTCGATAGACGCTTTTATTTGAGATTTGGGGTGAACTACGACCTATGTATTTTCATCTACGGATGAGGATGAGACAAGTGTACTCTCGAGATTGATTCTATGGAAGTGGTTCAAAATTTGAAGTGAACAATTATAAAAAAATAGTTGATAAATGGATAACATGAAGAATGTCGGTGATAACATGTAGTTAGGCATGTATAACTCAGAGTTGAACCTATTTAACTAGAAGAATACGAGGAATAAACTATCTTCCATTCCATAACTATCTCTTAACCATTTGATCCCTATTGGCGTGATCCAACCACAAACTATGTGGAGTGCTAGTTCTAAAATTTTGGGGTCGACTACCATCTATGATTTTTCATCTAGTATGTCGTTTAAAATTTATAATTAATAATCTCAAAATAAAATAAAATAAAGATTAGTTAACGTGTGATAAATACAATTAGATACAACTATTAGATTAACTTCATAGTTATACAACTTTAACTTAATTTTTAAATTGACTATTAGATAGCTATATTAACTTAACTTTGTACTCTTAAGATGGAAGTTAAAGACTGGATTAAAGATAAAAGTTCTCACATGGAATCTGAATCTCAAAGACTAGGTGGGGATATCAATTCCTTATTTGCCAGCTCATCATTTGGCATCCTTTCACTGGAGGAATAGACTTCTCTGTCGCAGCTCCGTATGAGAAAAAATAAGATACTGGAGCACTACCTTTCAACCTGGCAACTCAAGAGTTGAACCAAATGGGCTTTGGAAGGTGACTCCAATACAAAATATTTTCATGCTTTGGCCTCAGGTAGGAGGAATCAAAATACCATTTGGTCCCTCCTGGATGATGGTGGATGCTGTTATGAGGATGAATCTGAATTAAAGTTACTGGGACATAAACATTTTGTGAATATTTTCAAAGATGACTACCAGACTTGTATTCTTGAACATCTCAAGGTTGTATTGCTCTACCCTAATATGATCTCCTTGGTTGATGCCCCTGGTCTCACACAACCTATTTCCTTATCTGAAATTGAAAGTGCACTTCACTCATTTAAGAAAGATAGGATCCCTGGGCTAGATGGCTGGCCTGTTGAATTCTACCTTTACTTCTTTGATCTGTTGGGTGAAGAACTATGCACTGTTGTGGATTATACTAGGGACTCGGGCTGTATCCCTCCCTCCCTTAATTCCACCTTTTTGGATCTTATCCCAAAAAGTAAAAGCCTACTACGTTCGCAGATTATAGGCCCATATCTTTATGCAATCTATTTTACAAATTGATATCGAAGGTCATCACAGTGAGACTTAAACCCTTCTTGAATTCCCATATATCCATTAAACAATTTGGGTTTTTAAAAAATCGTCAGATTATGGATCCTATTGGTATTGTACAGGAAACTCTCCATACTGTCAAGACAAAAAATTCTTCTGCACTTATACTTAAACTAGATTTGGTGAAGGCTTTCGATTGTGTTAATTGGTCCTACATCAGGCTTATTTTGATTCAAATTGGGGTTCCTCTGCTCACTGTTAACTGGATAATGGGATGCATTACATCAGAAAACTTTGTAGTCCTTATCAATGGTACTCCCACAAAGTTCTTCTCTACTTCGAGAGGTATCAGGCAGGGCTATCCCCTTTCGCCCCTGCTCTTCATACTAGTGATTGAAGGGCTCAGTCTACTAATTGCCGATGCTAGGGATAATGGACTCATCAAAGGTATCAAGATCTCCTCTACCTTTGTTCTTACTCATCTCCTTTTTGTTGATGATGTGATCCTTCTGGGCTCAGGTACATTATCAAAATGGATGGATTTCGATGTCATATTGAGTAGATTCTGTAAGGCATCGGGGATGTGTATCAGTGTCGACAAATCTAGTTTTCTTTACAATAATGTGGATGTTGATATTCGCACTAAAATTGCCAAAGCTCTTCCCTATAAAATGGAAAATATCACGGCTGGTTTTATGTACCTGGGCTATTTTCTCAAGCCTTTGGGTTACAGGATCCGTGACTGGCATTGGCTGATTTAAAATTTTGGACATCGAATCTCCCACTAGGCACACAAGCTCCTCTCTCTTGGTGGTCTCCTGACACTTGTTCAAGCTGTTTTGACTAGTATTCCTATCTACTGGATGGGCTTGGCACCCATTCATGTATCTGTCATAAACAAACTCAGAAGATTGGCATTTGCTTTCCGTTGGGGATCTTTGGACTACAAGCACATATTTCACCTGACCAAATGGGAGCATCTCACATGGCCTAAAGAGTTTGGTGGCTGGGGCATCAAGCATTTGAATTGGTTCAGTACTACTCTTAGATTAAAGAACCTATGGATGGTACTCCAGAATGATGGTCTTTGGCATCGTGTTATTGTCAATAAATACTTGAAAAATAACACTGTTGAGATGTGGCTCAGAGGTAAGCAATTTCAAACCCGTGGGGTCTCTGCAATTTGGAAGGGTTTCCTACTGACTCTTCCGTGGCTTGGTCAAAACCTGGCCTGGCACGTTGGAAATGGAATGAATGTTCTTATTGGTATTGATCCGATTGTTGGGGTACCCAACTCGCTCATGTTTCCATCTGGTTTTAGAGAGTACTTAGAGGATTTGGATATCGTGACTGAGGCACAGGCACATAATCTCCTACAAGATGCACACAGTTACTGGTATTCTGTAGAGGATCTTGATGCTGGTGGTGAATGGAAAGTAACTTGGGATACCTTTACTAGAAGTATGGAATTATGTGGTATGCGCCTGATTGATCAAATGGATGCCCTGACATGGTCTTATAAAAATTCTAATGGTTCAGTTTCTGCCAAACTGATATATGATTGCATCCTAAATGCTTCTTCTCCTCCATTGGGTAGCAGACTCCTTACCTTTGTGTGGAATAGCAATCTCCCCAGGAAAGTTTGTTGTTTTTCGTGGCTAGTTCTTTTGAACAAATTGCTCACTTGGGACAACCTTCAGAAGCGTGTCTGGATGGGACCTGGTATATGTGCACTATGCAGAACGGATGTTGATATTGTTGAGCATATTTTCTATCATTGCTCTGTATGGAAAAATATTTTCTCTTTCCTGATGGAACAACACCATTTATCACACTCTTTCCAGTCTGATGGCCTTAGTACTTTCCTGGATATGTGGACTGTTACTTACTCAAAGCAATCTAGGTATTGCTATCTCCCATTTCATGCCATGTGGGCTATTTGGAAAGCGAAGAATTTGTGCATCTTTGAAGGGAAAAAAGTACCTGTCATCATCATACTACACCAAATAGCTTACTCTTCATAGTTGTTCTGCCCTCCTGTCACTAAAGCTAAAAAGACTAGACCCAAGGGACCTGGTCCGGTACTTGTGTACCCCTGTGGGTTTTTTTAAGGTGCATCAGTAGAAAATTATGGAGGGGTTGGCTTCTGCATGTACTTGAATGAGTCTCATTCCTTCGAGTTTGCATTGGGGGCGGGTCTTAGCACCAATACCAGAGCTGAATTACTGGGGCTCTGGGCCCTTCTGCATACTTCCCAAATGATGGGGTTACCCAAGCTCAAGATATTTGGTGACTCATCTGTCATCATCAATTGGGATAAGGGTACTGCATCCCTCACACCTCCTGAGCTCCTCCATTGGTGTAGAGATATTAGGAAGATATGTTCATGCTTCCTAGAGTTGTCCTTTTGCCATGTCTACCGAGAACACAATCAGCAGGAAGACCGACTGTCTAAAAAAGCACTTTCTTTGGCTCCGGGTTTGGGATTTTACTCTGAATTTATTGATGGTCATTTGACCTCTCAGGAAGGTTTCAATCTCTCTTGAGCCTGGTGTCGAAGCATGTTCTCCACTTTTTATGCACCCAGGGGATACTTATGGAGCGGCTTTATTTTAGACTGTTGTTCTACACTTTTTGGATTCTCGGTAGATATGGCTATGTGGGACATACTTATTATTGATGGGTATAGTACTACAAAAATGAACTTGCCCCCTCTCTGCTCTGATGTGTTATGACTCATTCAGGATGTTGCTGTAGCTATCATCCCTCCGACCAACTATATGATTGTAACCCATACTTCTGGGAAGACACATTTGATGCCCTTTGATTCTTTTATGAATATCAAGCACAGGCTTTTTTCTACTGAAAAAAAAAATTAACTTCAATATGTTTATAACTATTAGCTTAACTTCAACTCTAATAATATTTAAATTAGATTAACTATTAAATAATAAATAATAATTAATAATTCAAAAATATACCTGTCAACAACCATATTAATTTGTGGAGATATTTATTTTTATAACTGGATGGAGATGTATTCCTTATTTTTTAATCTCTCATTAAAGATGTCAGAGGAGATGTATTCCTTTGGCATCTACCTTTTTGAGAACACAGAATCTAAATCTAACGGCAGAGATTTATTCTCGACCGACAACATACCGAAACGTCAGTTGAACGCGTTAAATGAATGGTCAAATACGATTAAAGGGATGGCTGAATCGTTAAATATCGTTTTTATTTCAGTTTAACCATGCATCGTTAACTGTGGTGTGGAATCCGATTCTTATTAGTGTTGTTCATCGGTGAAAAATAATATACTATGGGTATATTTAATGCTTTTTTATCAGTTTTCTGGGTTATTTGATCTCAACTTATTTGAAATCTAATGGTCTATAAAGCTGAGTTGAAATCCAATGATCCATAAAGCTAATGCGCATTTAATACTCCCATATTTTTACCCTCCTTCATATGCCAATTATTTTCTTATAAATAATATGCATTTTTTTTTTTAACCATTAGAAAATTAGTTTTTTTGGTTCATTGCCCTATAATGGGGATGTGCCAGTTATTTTTTAATACGTGATATGTACTTTTTTTTTTTTTTTTTAAGGACTAGAAAGATCGGTCTATAACCTAGGCCAGCGACTTAGTCTATAACCTACCTAGGCCAGGGACTTATGGATTTACTTTATTCTTTTGGATATATATAGTTTTAACTTTTACATATACCTAATAATTATTGACACACAAATTTTAACAATTGTTATATAATGGTTTTTAATAATTCATATATGGTATCTGTTGTCATATATGGTTTTTATTTATTATTTAGGTGTCTGTTGGTCTTTTGAATTAGATTTCTTGTGAGCGCATTATGTGTTTTCCTTCCATAGTAGTAACTTGTCTATTTAACTGTTCTCGAAGGCGGAAAATACATTACGTTATTGTTTTTCTATATGAAATGAAACTGAATGTAAAATATCGTATACGGATCAATATGAGTTTGCACAGAAATGAATCTTGCCGGGGTTCAGTGATATTAAATATGCAACTGGGAACCTACAACAAGTTAATTTATACAGTGTCAGATCAGATTTCAGTCAAACGAAAACGAAATATGCAACTTGGCAATTATAAAAAGTTAACTTATACAATCTGCGATCTTCTTCAGAAAAGTAAAATAACTGTAACTTGCAAAGAAATATCATTATACTCATAAAACAAGCATATCTACATTATTTGTGGTTGGATCATGTTGATAGAAATTAAATGGTTAAGAGATAGTTATAGAATGGAGAAGAGTTTCGAATTTTTTTTATTCCTCATATTCTTCTAATTAAATAGGTTATACCTAGCAAAATGTTATTAAGGACATTCATTTATAACTATCAGTTATTTTTTAATATTCTTTTTATTTGTATCTGAAATTCTTAGAGTTATCTTCCATAAACTGTTGGTTATCCCTTCATCAATTATAAATTATCTATACATTACTACAAAATCAATTTAGAAAGTACAAATGTTATGTTGATAAAAAAAGCATAATCTGTAATCCACCCTAAATCTCAAATAGATCTATCAACATAATTCTCAAATAAGTCTATCAACATAATTATTCACATCACAAATCAAAAGATTATTCATGAACTCAATTAAATCTCATCATAATAATATTTTCAATTAAATTTCATCATAATAATATTGCTCTGCAATTCTAGTGATGAGATATTTATTCACCATACAACTCTAGTGATGAGATCATACACCATACATATTAGACGAGTAGAGTACTTCAGGTAGAACTATATCCGTACTAAAGAGATTATTCATAACACAGTGGGATTCAGTACTACATTACTATTTAATCTCTATGATTCAAATAGATATGGCCGAGGTAGACCGTGCAATAGATCACATAGACCCCAAATGTTCATCTCCCCTTGCTTGTATCGTCACCCACAGCCCGTTCTTCATAAACAGAGTTAATGTTCCCACCTTATATTTCACTTGTTTACCTTCATTAACCAGTCTCACTCTGTAACGATATAGGATGGACGCTGCTGTGTGCTTCATCTGCAAATATGAAATCTCCCTCCCCATACACATTCGAGGGCCTCCGTGGAAAACGGGATATCTATAAACAGGTTGGCTCACAAAAGCGCCCACGTCATTAAGCCATCGTTCTGGCTTGAATTCCATGCAGTCAGGGCCCCAGATGCTTTCCGTTCGTCCCATGGCGTAATTAACCCAAAAAATGGCAGTCCCTTTCTTCATAGGCGTCCCATCAGGCAAGACCTCGTCTTCTATCGCCTCCCTTCTGCCCAATGGCACGGGCGGGTAAAGTCTCATTGTCTCGGATAGGCATGCATGCAGATAATGCATTTCTTTCAGCTCCTCCCTGCTCAAACAAAGTGGATCACCGGGCTTCACATGATCAGCAGCTGGTCTCTTCTTTAAAATGCAGTGGATCTCTTCCAAAATCTTTTCTTCAACATGTGGATGTTGAAGAAGCAGCCAAAAGAACCAGGAAAGTGCCACGGGCGTTGTGCCGCTCCCTGCAAGAATGAAGGTCAGACAAATGCCTCGTAAGAAGCTGTCGGAATACGGGACTCCGTTGTTGTCTGGAGATTTCATAAAAATAGACAATAAATCTGCGCGACTATCCGACATCCCATTTTCTTCCACACGCAATTCGTTCCTTCTAGATGAAACGATCTCCATGACAAAGTGGTCGATGGTCTTGAGAGCAGACTGAAGTTTGACATCGCTCCCCAAACCCAAAGACGCCATGATCTTTCTAAACAATACAGGCGTCATAAATCGACTATAGGACGCTTCAATAGCGTTGTCGAATGTTTTGACAAAAGGAATGGTGGGGAGAGATGGACTTAAACTCCCCATTTCAACTCCAAATACAATTTTGTAGATGTTATCAGATGTGAAACGAATAAATATGTCTTCAAGATCGATCGCGCTTCCCTTCATGTTATCCAGAACCGGGATGAGATTTTGGCGGACGGAGACTTGTATCGACTTCAACACATAACTGAGAGTAGTAGCTGCAGAGATAAACTTTACCATAGACACCTTCCTTTGTTGAAACCATGATTCTCCATCGACGTTAAACAATGCATCACGAAATACATCTGTAAACACGATTTTGGAACCAGGACCCTTCGGGAAACTTGAAAACTTAGTTGTGAGAATGTACTCTACATTTACGGGATTGCTGGTAAGGACAGCGGGTTGCGGAAGGCCTTTCGCCACAAAAGTTCCCCCGCATCCTATAAGGATTTGGGTAAGGGAATCGTATAGATCGTTGAAATGTAATAACAAGGACGGTAGCATCCCTACGAAAGGCCATTCCGGAGGGGCTCCGTTCTTTGTATTTCTGTTGATAAAAAGAACATATATTATGCATATGAACGCCACGAAGCTGACAGTGAAGATAACGAAGATATCCATCCCCGGATTCTGAAGAAGCATCACCAGAAGAACACCGAAAGAATGCCAATGGGTAAGCAATTCCATTCATACTTAACAACACGCCTCGGTGTTACGAAGATGGAATTGGCAATGCCATGAATTTAGTGCATACCTAACTCTACGATGGATTCATTGCAATGTTCAACGTATCAATAAGGTAACATGCTAAGCGTTACATGGTCCTAAGACACGGACAGGGAATAGCGGTATCATGAATTTATTGCCCAGCTACCTTGATAATGGATTCATTACGCATAAGTAACGTAACATGGTAAGTAATATAATCACATAATGGAGCCTGAGCTTATCTCGATTGCAAATTCTGTGCATCGAACGGGTAAGGAGCTTTGCATCCGGGCTCCTTGCACATTGGCTGTAGGGATTTTGCAATTGGGATAAGGATGGCACATAATGAATAGGCATTTTTATTTGTTCATCTATGAACGAAAATGAAACAAGTGTACCATTGATTCTATCCGAGTAGTTCTCAGTAGTTCAAAATTAAAAATAAACAATTATATATATATATATAACTGGTAGTCATGCATGGATAACTCATAGCTCATGAATGAATAACCAACATTTCATGGCATATAACTTGAAGAATGTGTGATTAAAAAAAAGAATATAAAAAATAACTAATAGTTGATAAATGGATAACAAAAAGAAAGTCGGTGATAACATGTAGCTAGGCATCGATAACTCAAAGTTGAACCCATTTAACTAGAATAATATCATGCCTATCTCTAAACCATATGATCTCTATCAAGTGATCCAACCACAAACTATGTGGGTGTGTTAGTTAATGGTTTTTTTCTGTTGATAGACTTTTTTATTTGAGATTTGGGGTGGACTATGGCTTATGCTTTTTCATTTACCAATTCGGATAAAACAAGTGTACTCTCGAGATTGATTTTATGGCATTCGTTCAACATTAGAAATAAACATTTATAAAAAAAAAGAATATAAAAAGTAACTAGTAGCTAGGTAGCAATGCATGGATAACTCATACTTGATGAATGAATAACCAACCATTCATGAGAGATAACTAGAAGAACCTAATGTAAAAAGATAAAGAATATAAAAAATAAGTGATAATTGATAAATCAATAACAAGGAGAATGTCGGTCATAATATGTAGTTATGCATGGATTAGACAAATATATATTTGACATTTAGCAATGTCAAAGGCGATTAGTTAGGAGTAAGGGTAAAAATATTTCCGTGTAGCCCAATGTTTAAAGCTTTGGAGGTGCTTTTTTGAAAATAGAGAACGGTTGGTGTTAGCGTTGGTTGGCTCCAACGCGTTGACGTATATCTCGGGTTTTCTGCCCTAGGACGTGGTGGTGCTAGTTGGGCCCGTCAAAGGGCTCTCAGCTCGTCAGTGAAGTGACGGGCCCTCAGCTCGTCAGTGAAGTGGCGTGTGAATTTTGTCCGTCATATAAAATGAAGTTTTTTATTTTTGACATTTAAAAAAAAATTTATTCATTTAAATTTAAATGCCATTTAAAGCGTTGTCAATAAAATTGCCCGTCAACAATTTTATGGGTGACAGTGCCATTTATTTCCAGTCCTACCACCGTCGTCTGCATTCAATTGCTGCAGGTTGTAGGCTTTATGCGCTGTAGGTTATGTTACCCGTCCATTGTAAAATGCATCCTTCGGCGCCTGGAAATTCAATACTGTTGTGCACCGGGTACGCAAAACAACGAGACTGATTGGATTCTTACAATGATGCTGGCCAGGAAGGAGGAGCCAACGATTTCTGGACACAGGTATGCATCTTGTACCTGTTGTGGTAGCTCTTATTCGAAGGTAGTAGCTTGATCGGCATCGCTAACTGGGGGGCTTATAATAAACTTGAATTGTTTATTCTTTTCACATTTCAATTCAATAGGTAGAAAAGTTAACCAGCTTCCTGCCTTTCTATGCAGCTTAGAACCTGACGTTGGAGCTCGTCCTCCTGCAAATTAGCCTGCAGCACTCAGGAATTTTGGCGGAATCATCCCTCTGAAGGAGTTTTGGTCTCTGTTAACCAGGTATTTACATGCAGAACCCAGTCCAACTCCTCCATACTCATCCCATCCTTTAATTCAATCCCCTGGAGCTTCCCATCCTTTAATTTAATCCCTTGAGCTCTGCCTCATGTTTGATAGCCAACAAGGATGGAATTTGACGGGTAAATGCCTGTCACGGGTCAATTTACCCGTCAAATACAGCTAAGATTTTACCTAGACCGTCAAAATCTGGCTTAGAATACAGAAAACGTTTCATATTTTATTTGTTACCTGCAATTTTGACGGGTGTCCTTCATTTGAAATTCCAACCCTGCTAGCCAATGTTCATCCCTCGGTTGAAGCCTGAATCCCCTGTTGGGGCTATGGTAATTGGTCCAACCGCTCTTCTTTTTGAATTTCATCAATCCAGTACTTTCTTTTTGAGAGGGGCCCTGGGCCCCCATCTTCTTTTTTCCGGTCTATGGTAGCATTACAGTAAGCACTTCCTCCTTTGTCGCCAAGTATGGAAGAGCTTCAGAGAATGTCCACGTTTATTAGTAAAAAACTAGGGTTAGGGGCTGCGAAAGGTCAATAATTGTATGGTTCCATTCCAATGCGATAAATAGGCCCTTGAGACTCAATTTGTCAACAAGACTACAATATTTTTACTGAAATGAATACCCATCGCTGTTAAGGACCACCAGAATCCAATAGGGACTTGTGCATAGCTTCTTTTCTGGTATTCTTTTCTCATATATATTGAAGCTTGTTAATCCTGGTCTGGTGATATTGTCATTTTGCTGTCTGCTTTAAAGATCTTGCATTTTTTTGTTTAGTTTGCCTCTGTGACCCTGGAAGCAAGGAGAGAGCTTGTTTATTTTTTGATAAAGTTAGTGCATGCCTTGGTGTAACCAAGCGAACTCTCATTTTATTAGAACTAGAAAATTGTTTTCTGTATTCCTGGAGGCATCTAATTTTTTTTGTTTATAAGGAGTAGGACACTCTGGATTGGGAGGTAGCTACCATCTCCCATATAAAGTTGGTTGTTCCTCTTTTATTTCTATGTTGCATATCTTTTCAATTTGCCATGTTGCGTATTACTCAACACTTCTTTCTTTCCAAAGGCGGAAATTTCTGTCCCACTTTAAAGCTTCTAAGGAAACACTAGTACAAAAGCGCGGATTTTTCCACGGAGGTTTTCCACGTTTCTTACTTTTTGGTGTAAAATCCGATGTAACAGGAATGAGGCGTCGCTGTATCCACGCCTAGCCGTCGCTGTATCCACACCTGGACTCTTAGACGTCTCTGTATCCATGCCTAAACTCTTGGACGTCGCTGTATCCACGCCTGACCGTCTCTATAGCGACGGCACCGTCTTTTGTTTACTTTTTACAACGGTCAAGTTGACCTAGGGCGCAAAAGTCAATGTTTGACGTCGCTGTAACGACGTCTAAGAGTTCTATAAAAACGAAGACCTTAACGAGATTTTCTTCACACTTGCCATTGTTGCAGCACTGTTTTCAGGTGATTGTTGGCGCTGTTTATTATTTCCGTCTCCTGCTGGTGAACATTCCATTTCTAGATCTACATAGTTCGGATTTTAAACATGCAAGGTTAGTTTGTGTTTTCAAATGATGCATACTTTCACTACTTCATGCTAATGTGGGAACCATGACTTCCATTAGAACCTACAATGTTCCATATCAAAATTATTTACTTTTTTATGTTGGATTACGTCAAATGATGTGCACATGGCTATCAGTACAATGTGTAATCAACATATAGTTCAGATTTTTTGTGTGGTTAAAAGGAAACTGCCCACAAGTTTCATGGACTTAAATTTCCTTCTTTTAATTCACTTCATTGATGAGGTTGAGTTAGCCATGGTATTCTCATGTCATTAGATGTTATTCTTGGAGAGGTACATGATATATTAGTCGTTATGTGATGATAGTGAGTACATAAAGAAAATTGATGACACATAAGGAATAGTGGTTTGTGAAAACCATCAAAATAAGGACAAAAGAAAAGGTGATTTACTCCAACAAATAGAAAAAAGAACACGATAAAAAGTAAATCACTTGTCTTTTATTAATTTTATACATGAGTATTGTTTACACTAGACTTGATAGTATTTATTTGATCTCAAACCACTAGTAGAAAATGAGAAATTAATGGCTAAAAAAATGATTAAAATCAGGCTATAAACGACTATTTTTGAATTGGTGACTAATAGTAGCAAATTACCACTATCTTATAGCTAGTCGTATTTCACTAGTCATTAATAGCTTGACTTAGTAGTCACTGATTTAGTCATTGATTTGGTCAGTGATAGACAATGATTTAGTCATTGATAGTCAATGATTTAGTCATTGATTTGGTCATTGATAGACAATGTTTTAGTCATTGTTTTAGTCATTGATAGTTAATGATTTAGTCATTGATTTAGTCACGGATTTAGTCATTGATTTAGTCACTGAGTTAATCATTGATTTAGTCACTGATTTAGTCACTGATTGCAACCATTAATGACCAAATATACGACTAAATAAACTACTAGAAGTTAACATATTAATGACTAAACTAAATACGACTAAGATACGAGAAATTAGCTACTAATAGTCGTATATATGTGAATTTAGTCATTTTTGTAGTCACAAATTTATGATAGGACACGGAGGAATCGAACCACCAACCTCCTTCCCATAATTAGGCAGGCGCTCTACCATTGAGCTAGCACCCTTTAAGAAGTTGTTATTGTTTGACAATGATGATATTCAAACAAATTTATGATAGATATCAATCTACAAACTACATAATTATTGCTATTACAACTTACCAGTAACTAGTATTTATGAAAGTAGTCATTTACGCAGTGGAGAATTGTAAATAAGAAGGAGCTGCATTGGATGATTTCGCAAATCTCGACGTTTCGATCCTTACTATGGGGAGGGTAAAGAAGTTGTTGTGTCCCCATTACACCAATCACAGCAGGCACACCTCGCTCCAAAGAAAACTGCACTTAGGCTTCTTGTGAATCCCTTGGTGCAAATGACATGGTCAAAACATTTCTCTTCAAAAGTTATGCACCCCACCTTGTCACCTAAGCATGCCATAAGGATTTCAGATAAGGGCATATCCTCAAACTCCATAAATCATTGCAAAAACAAAATACAGGACTTATCACCAAACTTTGCCACCCGTGCATATATATAGTTGTCATTAATAATCTTAACAAGCTCAGGGAGGTATTCCACAATTAATATTCACCATTATCCTTTGTAAACTTACTAGAGAAGCCAAGTGTGTTCACCTGCTATCTTGTTTCTCAAAGTCCATTTGATTTAGCTCGAAACTTGAGGTAGACTTGATTTATGTTCATAACTCACCTATTGACATAATTATGTCTACAAGATTTAATATTTGTATTTTCGTTTTTTATTTTAGGATATTTATTATTTAAAATGTCAAAAGCACAAGGAATAGGGAAGCTACCTTAAAATGGGAAGTTGAAGAAAGTCCCAACCCTTGGAAAAATGCATATCCAATGTTGCTCACGGATACAAATCATTTAATTGGATTCCAAGATGACCTTGAGTGCTCAGGAATGTATTGGAGCCTATATTTAAACCTAAGAATACCTACAGCACTGAGCTTATGGTCTTGCTTAAGCACAAAAGTTCTTTTCCAGCGATAGCTAACTGGTAGCTGATGCACTCTTAGCTAATGCGTGGATAATGGGCAGTTTCTAACAGACAACTCATTTAACCAGAAGAAATTGTATAAACACTTAAAATTGAAATATTATTTACAAAGTCTCGCATTTGTGGTAAGTGGTAATGGGGATGAGCCATGACGAAGGGGAACAACTTCCTAATGAGAACCCCGCTGTTCTAAAATCCCAAAGGCATCACTTCCCTCAATTAGCTGTGCTCATTAACATATCATTTAAACTTGGCACACGAAGGCAACAATGCCATTGTCATTTCTTAAAAAATGTTCCAAGCTCCAGCCAGAGGACTCCCAATCCCATAATAAAAGCATGCATGGAAGAGCCTCTCTTGTGTTAAAGAGACCTAGCATACATGATACAAAGTTGAATAGGAGAAAGAGCCAACAACTAATCCTGATATTTTGATGAAGGAGTGTAAGAATTACAAGTATACAAGCACTACTTACTTTCAAATCCATCTGAAACTTCTCTTGTACCAACATGGCCAACTGAGAACCATCATCCTTGTTAAGGAAAATACAAACACTGTCTACATTACACCTTAGCGTATTGACACTATATTATAACCTTTATGAAAACTATAGCTGTCTGGCGTGGAAGCCGGATCTGTATGTCTATTTCTCCATCACTGCTGGAAGCATTAAACACTTCCTATCACCAGTCGGTTGATTGAGCACAATTTTTACTGGGATATACCGAGTCATGATCTGAGAGTCTGCATATAATGTTTCAAATGAGTGCTGAAGGGATAGAATTTAATGTCCAATAGAAAACATATGTAGTTCAGCTATTCCATTAGGCAATGCTTACTAAGAAGAGGCACCAGACATATGCACTCGATAAAAAACAGATGACTAAAAATTCCAAAAGTAAACCTTCAGGCAGCTGTCGATCCACAAAATATACCACCAAATTCATTGTATACCTGCAGATCCTCAACATGGTTAAAAGAATGTAATATATTGAACACTAATACCAGAGTTCTACAAAAGGCTTGTTAAATCTACTTCAAAACATAATCCATCTAGGCAACATGCAAAAATACATTCTTAATTTGGAACCAACAAGCAAACACAAGGGGCACTAAATCATGTCCAAAATAAAACATATGTTCAAAAAAACTGGCTTACTAGGCAACAACAACATCCACTGTGTAGTGCTTACGAGAAGCTATAATCAGAAGGCTCTGTATAACAGCCACCAACCAAGCTATCTATTTAATCCACCTGCACATGTTACAGCAGAAGCATCCACATGCAAGGCAACATTCACTGATTAATAGCTTATATACTATATAAGAACATATACTGCAGTACAGACCACTGCTAATAAGACACACATGCTGTAAAATCCTAGCTCTTTATTGTTTCCTTCATTAAGCACATACCCTAAAACAAATCTCCATTTGAAACCAAAACTATTCATAAACATATTTCAATATGACTGCTTGCATGTATGGTGTAAATAATAAAAGGAAATATATTTAATTAACTTAAAATAAAGTAATGTGTAAATAATAAAGTGAAAAAATATTTTATTAACTTAATACAAACTAAGTATGTAAAGAGCAAAATGAAATACAACCAATTAAAATTGTAAGTAACTGAAATTAAATGGTAAATAAGAAAAGTGAAACCCTATGCTATTGGAGTTGTTCCAAATGGTTTCCATAAAACTCATAAGCCTCGTAACAAATTGCAGAATCTACTTAATCAACTATTGAAATTGCTACGTATGATGGTGCTAGATGTGCTCCTAGAAATTTTCTCTGCTATTAGGGACTATGTCTCTGCTGCTAGATTTATATATGGAACATAATAATATATATATATGGAACATTTGGATCTCCATCTAAAACATAAAACATATGTATCTGTATCGTACAGAGATGATAAGTACAGGGTATAGATGTTTGATCTATCTGTCTTTTGTAAGTGTATTCATTACCCAAAGTTTTCATAAGTAATCATCA